>KZ451982.1:10077571-10151267 GCA_002786265.1 Apostasia shenzhenica
CTTCGATGGTTTGGACATCTAAATCGCAGGCCAATTGAAGCCCAGTTAGAAAAATTGAGTTACTGATATTTGCCCATGTACAAAGAGGAAGAGGGAGACCAAAGAAGACATGGCAAGAAAACTATTAAGGGAATGAAGGAATGATCTTAGTTACTTAAACTTAGATAAGAATTTGGTAACTGATAGAGCGCAATGGAAACAAAGGATTCATGTAGCCGACCCTACCTAGTGGGATTAAGGCTTGGTTGTTGTTGTTGTACTTTTTATTCTTATTTTTAATTCAAAAAATTGATAATTTAATTCCTTGATTTTCTTAAATTTTAATCTTAAGTTTTAATTTTGAAAAAATGATATATTCTAATCTCTCAATTATTTTTAGATTTCATCTTATCTTAAGTAAGAAATTTATAATGAAAATTATAATTTGATTTTCTAATTGTTCAGATAAAATGTTTTGTCATAACTTTAATCCGTCACTTGAGTTCAATGCAGCGGATTAATTAATTATATGAGCTCGACACTGCACTGACAGAGAAAATCACTATTAACACTATTTGAATATAGAATTAATGGATAAATAAAACTTGAGATAAACAGCAAATTAGAATATTTTTAAAAAATAATAATATTCATTTAATTATTAAATTCACATATATTTATCTGCATCAGTAATTGTAGCTCAAATTTAGTTTATATATTATGCGAAAGTTTTTAAAAACTTAATACATTATTTATTTTTAAAATTACAAAAGATAACGACAAAAATAAAGGAGGAATTACAATTAATACACTCCTTATTCACTTATTTTTCCTTTCCATTGGTTCTCTTGTGCAGCAGTACCGGCCAAAATAGGCATCTGCCATCTGACCCTAGGCTAGGTAGACATTGTTGCTAATATGCTAAAAAAATATTTGCAAGTAGATATACAATCTCAATTTCATCACAAATAATATTATGAAGTAAAACTAAACAGTTGTACGAATCATAATATAATGTGTGAATGTGAAGTTAAAATCACGAGATAAGTTTTATTTTAATTATTAATATATTTTATACTATAGGGCCTTAGTTTTTTCATTTATGTCTGTTAACATGTGGTTTCAGTGCTGCATCTCAGTCGTACATATGGCACTTTGAGAGGCACGCTAATCCTTCATTTTGATAATTAATCACTAATGGGTTTTACTTTTGTAGATGTAAAACCTCGGGCTCAACGGCTTTGACCATCACAAACCTCGTCGACGAGAATTGAGCTGCGGTAGTCCCCAAACATCGGGGACGACATATCCCAGCTCTCCCCAAACATCGGGGACGACATATCCCAGCTCTCCCCAAACATCGGGAACGATAGTTCGAGCTATCCTCCAGCATCATCGGTGACGATGTTTCTCAGCTACATCTGTTGCTATCGGCGTGCTGCGACTGCACTATTTCTAAGGGACCGCATGCTTCAGTCATCACAGACTCTGAGAAGGATTGTCAAGATCAAGGAGCCAAGCTCTTCACCCATTACTTCCAGCCCCTTAGGTGACCGACAACAGTGGGACCCCTAGTACAGGCTCAACAATTGTAAATACTCTTGAACAGGCTTCAAGGAAAAGAGAAATCCACCGAATCTTTTCTTTCCTAATATTTCTACCCTTGTACTGAGCCCAAGCGGCTCTCTATCTTGAGATATAGTGGAAGACTCAAGCTGATCCGGTGGACGTAGAAGATTTTCTTCCTGAGCCACCTTAAATTTTTTTGTGCTTTTCTGGATGCTTTTCTCTCTCATTTAAGCCATAATCATCAAGCTTAGCTCTCTGCGTATCGCTGTCTCTTGGGACTTCTTCCTTCTCACGTCAACAATATCTAAACTATCTTTTCACTAATAATCATAGCCCTCAGCTGTAGGTCGGGAATCACCACCTCCAAAGCTCAAGCTAAGGCAGAGATATAAACGCAACAAGAAATCTCATTAATATTCGTTTCGTATCTTAAAAAAATTTGAGTATTTCATTTAGTTTGGTTAACGAGTTAAGTTTCGTAGCCCGTACACTGCCCATACTTAACTCCTAACCGCTACATAAGCACAACATTTCGTGCTTCTCGCTCCCGCTCTAATACTAGTCATAGTAAAAAAATCTTCACTAGATTTTAATAAAATCTAATTAGCATCTATATACTTAATACATGCCATTTGCATGCATATGCAAAAGAAAAACTGAATGAAATTAGCCGCATTGATTTCCAGATTTTACAGCAATATGATGTTTGGTGTCGAGTGTTATCCATATGGAATGATATCTCTCTCTCGCTGTCGCTCTCCCTTTCCCTCTGACTCTTTCGGCCAAGCAAGACGAAAATGAAGGAAAATTTCTTTCTCCGTTCCATATGGCTGCCCAATTTCTTTTATTTATTTATTTATTTATTTATTTATTTATTTTTGTTTATTTTAGAGGCTTGGCTAACTCTAATAAGCATAGTATTTTCATGCCAATTGCCAAATGCCATTTAGCAGAGCTCGGAATAGTGCAAGAAAAAAAATAATCGATTCAAGATTAATTTCGTCTAATTATTTTTAATTAGGCTGAATTATTGAACAAAATTTTAAGTCTTCCTTCAAGCAAGGAATATTTCAATGATAATATATATATTTAACAAATCTAATTTCAAATATAAAAAGAAATGAGAATAATATTCTTGCCACAAACCAAAGCAAAAAGTTTACCTGAACTCTACATTTTATTTCTCAAATTTGTGTAGGCTTAATCTTAGGTTTTAATTCATTACAATAAAAATTGTATTTTAGTTTCTCAATTCCTTTTATTCTTGGTCATAGGTTTAAAAGAAATTACAATTTTATCTCTTATTTCTGTTCATTTTTTTTGTATGTTTTAAATTTATTATAATAAAAATTATAATTTGGTCTTCAAATTTTCTTATTTTTAATATCAGATCTTGAAAAATTATAATTTGGTCACTCAATTTGTTGAAATTATAATTAGTTTTGATCTTATGTCCTATTTTTTTTATAGTAAAAATTATAATTTTGGTTTCTCCTTTTCTATTAGTCTTGAACTTAGGTCTCAATAAATTATGGTTTAGTCACGTAATTTTTTGTGGTCTTAATTTTAAATTTTAATTTTGTATAATCAAAATTTTAATTTGGATCCCTAATTTCTTTTAAACATGGTCTTGAGTTATTACATATATCTCTTTTTGTGAAAAAAAATTAATCGATGCATTTTAATAAAAAATTTAGTGAGTGCTTAATAGATTCATTAAAATTGTCATAGGTCATGAATTGAATTTTAATCAGCCTTATGAATTAGGTCAGATGAGTCTGAATCAATCCCATCTAATTCCTACTGCTCAATAGGACCTAATAAGTAAGGGGCAATTTTATTTATCACTCAAATTTAATTATTTTATATATTTGAAATTCAAAATATTAATATTATATACTAATTTTGAAAATTATATGAAAATAAAAATATTTTATGTCAAATATAAAATATTAAAAATTTGGATAATAAATATGTAAAATAGTTAGATTTTTATGATTCTTGTAGTATTTATGTTATTGCCCCATTTCAGATTACGTTATATATCTATTTATACAGCTTAGGATTTCCCTCCTTTTCTGATGTAGGATAATTCGTTTCTGCACCCCTCTCACCACTCATTATTCGGTCTATAAGCCTGTCATGAGCCGTTCTTAGCCTCAGTGATTTCGTTCTCTTTGGACATCACCTGACGATCACTCCCTGCTCTTTTCGACCACGGGCGTCACACTTGCTCTATACAATATAATACTTCTTAGAATAAAATAATAAATTCAAAAATATGTGACCCTTTCGACATATATTTAATATACAGATAATAAAATCAAAATTTGATTCATATTTATATTTTTTTTCTTTGATTATTGACATCGTGAATTATCCTTGACTTCCAGCAAAGAAGAAGGCCGGCTTGAAGCAGTCAAGCACTAAAGCATAAATGCCATTTGTTACATGCTAGAAAAATGCCTAAAGAACCAGCAATTATCAAATTCAGCACCGTGTGGAGCCCACTAATGTTATTCGAGCTAGCAAGTTTGTCTATAGTCAAATTTGTCTTTGAGTAACACATTACACCCTCAAATTAGACCTTTTTTGAACTTTGCACTCTTGAGAATGAAATCACAGAGTCCACACCTTCAAAGTTATGAATTTTGGAAAATTTGTTGTGTTTCTAGGGAGTAATTTGCTAAAATTAAAGCTTTTGAGGGTGCAAAGTGTTAGCTTTCATCTTTTCAACTTTGATAATTTTAGAGTGCAAAAATTGTTTTACATGTTTTTATATTGATTCTTATAGAAGGAGGTTATTTATTATATAAGTATGAAATTAATTTAAATTCCATTTGATTTACATGATTGCAAAGATGACATTATTTTGGACAATTTAATTGTAAGATATTTGTTTTAGGATAAATTGCATCTAGGCTCTTAAGATTGGGGGTATACTACAAATTGGTCTCAACATTTTGAAAGAATCAATTTGGGTCTCTTAGATTGTAAAAATACTATCATTTGATTCCAATATAATTAAAATATAATTGTAATCTTGTATCGTTAGACTAAGATTATTTCTAGTCATTAATTTTTTGAATTTATAAAATATTATTTTAAAATATTAATATTTATAAAAGAGAACTTAAATTTTAGATTTTTATTAAATTTTTAAAGAAATGTATAAATTGTTCGAACTACTCAAAAAATGATCAAATTTTATGTTTGTTATCTGAAAAAGCTTGTGATCAAAAAGGCAAAATTTTGAAAAAGAGGTCAAAACTGTAGTGCTTATATTCAAAAATATTTTTCTCAAAGTATTAGTCTTGATCAAATTATTGGTTGACCAAGTCAACGCTTGTTCTCAAGTAGGCCAAAAGCCTGTTCTGTACAATTGAATGCTTCTTAGAATAAAATAATTTTTATTTTCTAATGCAGATCGATTTATATATAAAAGATTTTCTTCAATTTCACTTCATAATAATATATAGATATTAAAAGCAAAATTTGATTCATATTTATATTATTTTATTGGATTTATATAAATTATCTTTGATTTTCACAATCAAAAAGGAATATGCCGCCTTAAGCGATTAAGTTTTAAAACAAAAGAGTCATTTTGTTATAAAGTGCATGAAGAAATGCTAAAAGAACTTTTGACTTTTTTATTTTAGTAAATGACGTGTACTCAAATACGTCTTTTTGATTTTTGCATTTTCACTATTTATTTTTATTTTATTTCCCCCAAGTACTATAATTCTGACTTCTCTAATTTGAGAATTGTAATGACGTGAATTAATACAATCTTAACTCTGGGTTCTTGTGTAATTTTCTTTTTTATTGGGCTAAGAGAAGCTCTACTTTTACATTTTTATTGTTGAGAATGAAAATACACACTTGCCCCTCAAAACAAATGTGAGTTAATTTTCACATAAGATTTCTCCTTTAATCATTTTTTAATTTTTAATTCTACATTTTTTCAATAATTGACCATCAATCAATTGTTGCTTAACCACTAATTTTTAAATTATTTTACTTTTAATTTTGTATTTTAGATTTGATTTACTTCCATTTCATACAAATTAATCTTCATACATATATATATATATATATATATACACGAAATAGTAATTAAAAATAACTAATTAATAATAACCCTTAAAATGATAATTAATAATAGAGAAATTTGTATACACACCCTTTAATTATTTTAATTATATATTAAATTTGCAATTTAACCCACAAATCATTATAAAATGGAAGACTGTGGTTTATTTTGGGTAGATTTGAAATTAAATTGTGAAATAAAAAAATAAAGATATTATAAAAAAAGAAGCAGTGAGTTATTTCAACTAAAATAATTTTATTTTATATCCAACACAAATACGAATATTAAAAATAATTTTATTTTATATTTTATGTATTTTATTATATAAAATTAAATTTTTTTTATTAAATTTATAAAATAAAATATATTTTTTTAAAATTTAAATTTTGGAATCAGATTAGTCCTCATAGTTATAAAAGCTGATGGAGGAGAGCCAGCCGAATCACTCCTCTCCTTGCTGCATCCTCAAGAGTTACAGACGAGGTCATACATGGCTTCCAATAGTCGTCTCGTCCTCCTCCTTCTCCCCCTCTTCCTTCTCACCGCCATGGTGGCGATCGCCGCCGCACAGCCACCAGATGATTCCAGAACTGTAACGGTTGAGGTACTTGAACATTTGACTGACATCATCAAATGGAAGATGATCCAGTTGAATGCTGGTGTCGTACGCGACGCAATCTTCGAAACCCCAGGAGTGATGCAGCAGATCACTAGACCAAGAATAGTTGAAGATCAAGTTGGCTTTAGGAACTTAGGCTCTTATGGTCAATGTTACATCGTCAAAATTGTGGCCACCGCTTTTTATTATAGAACAGTCCCTGGTCAAGCTTTACCAAGTATAACCATTCGGCACGGGGTCGAGGCAATAGCGGCCATAGCAGTGCTGAATGGTAATTTCAATCATGCCTTTGTACAGCTACTCACTAAATTTTTCCCTCTACCTCAACCGTGAGAAAAAGATCACTAATCTCCATGAATAAAAGGCAATATTTCATGGATTGTATGAGATGTGTCACATGACAAATAGTTTCTTACAAGTTATAATAATTTCTGATTTTAGACAGATGAATTATAAATCAAAATTTTAATTATTTAATTTCTTAATTGAGATTAAATTTAATTTTTTTAGAATAAATAGAATTCCCTATAATAAGATAAGAAGAATTTCTATAATTTTCATATGTCCTCTAACAGGTTCATTTGATCAACCACTTGTAATTTTCTGTATATATAGTACTAACTAAGAAATAAATCAAGTTCTACAGTACTGGTACTTGCTGCAGGTTTAATTATTCACTATTTAAAAATTAGTGTTAATTATTCAAGAAAAGTTCTAGGTCGATTCGAAAATCCGAACTATCGCGGATCATTGAACGGATTCAAGTCGACCTCGATTTAATCCGATTTTTAAACCTATTCGAATGTGTCCGGATCGAATCCACGTCAAGGCCAACTCGATCTGAATCTGACCCATTTACATGCCTGTGCAATCTTACTTTCCTAGCCACCATAAAAATTACTATATATCCATGTGTTCCATACCCGTATTATAAATTTCTCAATGCGAAAAATCTTGATTTAATTAAATATCAAGTTGGAATCAAATCAATTTTATAAAATCACAAAATATAAATAAATAGCCAGATTTGTCGATGAGGAAGCCATCTCAGAGAGAAATTTTATGGGCTCATGATTAGATGGATTATTGAATATGAAATATGGGCATGGAGAGGAATTATTTATAAAGGAATTCAATAAATTTGATATGTCTATCAAATAACCGATTGAATAGATGAAATTTATTCAAACTATTAACCAACGTTATGAGTATGATTACTTTGACTAGTTTATTCTATTATTTGTAAGGCTTTTGAATTAATTAAATTATTTTTTGAGGGTCACTTAATGATAATATGTAATTTAAATATTAATAATTATCAAAAGCTTAATTGAAATCAAATTTTTAATGAATAATCCGATCCGAATATGAAATGATATTATCTAACAACTAGCTAAATGTGTAGCAAGGTTCATAACCTGCACACAAACATAATAATAATCATGCAAATTCATATTGTATATTAGAAACGCATCAATGAAGCTTTAAAGTGTCAAATATCATTATAAATGTCAATCATAATTATAACTAGGCTCTGTTTGATAATAAGAAAAAAAAAGATTTTGGTTATATTAAAAATTGTGTGGAATGTGAAATAAAGTTGATTGATTTATTGAGAATTGTGTTAGATATGAAATAAAGTGATTGTTTAATATTGAAATTTATGTGAGATGAGATATAAAATAATTTTTTAAATTTTCTTAAAATAAATTTAAGATTTTAGTCATGGCTAATTTTAATCATGATTTTCAACCTATTACCAAACAAAGCCTAAGTTTCATTCTATATATATATAATGTATATAATAGTATATATATATATATATATATATATATATATATATATATCTTAAATAACTCAGGCTGTAAATCTTTAATTAGTTAACAAATCAATAATCATGAAATTCATCTTTATATATTCAGTAGACTCTTAATTTATTTCTGAACATTTTCCTTACGAAGTAAAATCTATTTAACTAGTAATCGACTTAATATTTGTATTTTGATACTAATAATTTTTTTATTGTGACAAATATAGGTAAATTATGTGAAATTAAAACTTGGTATTAAGTTCCTATTAAAATTGGTAGCATGAAAATCTTTTAATGCTTACAGGTAGCTCATTACTTATTGATACTTGTTAATTATTTTTTGCTTGAGTTTGCACAAGTTTGAAAAGAAAATTTCTTGTGATTTGACTTATAAACATATTGTAAATATAATACGATTTTTAAGATCAAGAAAAAAAATATATAACACGATTTTTCAATAAAAAATGATTTTATTTTTATAAATATTAGCTGTTGATTTCTTTTTTCTCTTCTTTTCTTTTGTTTCCTTTCTACTAATCTATTTCTAATTTTATAAAGATATTTTATGCAAAACTTTTTATTAATGTAAAATTATTATTTTTATATATCCCTCTTTCTCAATGTGATCTGTAGATTCATTTGATTTTTTCATCAATTAAAATCGTAACACTTTCATAAAAAATCGCATGCTTAAATTAACAAACTCAACATGCCAAAAGATGGCCACTACAAAAAATTTCTGCTTCTGCGACAGCAAAATCTGTCGCAGATCCGTCGAAGACCGTCGCAAAACAAAAACTGCGACAGCGCATAGCCGTCGCTAACACTGTCGCAGATACCATCGTCGCAGATGGTATCTACGACGGTTGATACGGTCGCAGAAACCTTCTGCGACAGCCGTGGCTGCTCATCGCAGAAGCAATCTGCGACGGCTTCGATGGTGCAATCGTCGTCGCAGGATTCGCCGTCGTGCGATGGCTGCGACGGTGCAGTCGCCATCGCAGGCATCGTCGTAGTCGCCGTCGCAGGAAGCTTCCTGCGACGCTGCAGCCGCCGTCGCGCGAAGGTTTAGAAAAAAAGAGATTTGCACTGCTTATATTCAAGTTATTAAAGATATTTATGAAAGAGCTGTTACCTGTGTTCAGACACAAGGAGGTTTGACTAAGGATTTTCCTATTACAGTTGTACTACACCAAGGCTCGGCTTTAAGTCTGTATCTTTTTGCTTTGATCATGGAAGTCATGACTGGACATATCAAAGATGAAGTGCCTTGGTGTACGCTCTTCGCAGATGATATTGTCCTTATTGAGAACACTAAAGAGGGAGCTAAAGCGAAACTAGAGCTTTGGTAGAATGCTCTAGAATCTAAAAGTTTTTATCTCAGTAGATCAAAATTTGAATATATGGAGTGCACATTTAGTCAAGAAAGAAATACTTATATTGAAGATGTGACAATTGATGATCAAATTGTTAAGAAGAGCGAGCACTTTAGATATCTTGGATCAATTATACAAAATAATGACGAAATAGATGATGTTATTACCAGGATTCAAGCAGGATGGGTAAAATGGAGAAATGCTTCTGGTGTGTTGTGCGATAGAAAAATTTCATCCAGAATCAAAGGTAAATTTTATAAAACTGTAGTAAGACTAGCGATGATATATAATGCTGAATGCTGGCCTGCAAAGAGGAAACATACAAATAAAATAAATATTGCAAATATGAGGATGTAAGGTGGATATGTGGATATACACGAAAGGATAGAATGAGAAAGGAGTATATCCGAAAGAAAGTTGGTGTTGCGCCAATTGACGATAAACTTAGAGAAAGTCGACTTAGATGGTTTGGACATCTAAATCGTAGGCCGATTGAAGCTCCAGTTAGAAAAATTGAGTTATTAGATATTGCCCATGTACAAAGAGAAAGAGGGAGACCAAAAAAGACATGACAAGAAACTATAAGGAGTGATCTTAGTTATTTAGACTTTGATAAAAATTTGGTAATTGATAGAGCACATTAAAAACAAATGATTCATGTAGCCGACCCCACCTAGTGGGATTAAGGCTTGGTGGTTATGGGTTTTAAATTACAAGACTCAAATTATTGAGATTAATAATTTATTATTGTTGCTTGATGGTATGATCTTTTCTATCACTTACAATATTGCATTTATATTAAATGTTAATATATAAAGAAACTACATTGTAATGTAACACAGACCTCAAGAACTAAATTGTTACAAAATTAAAATTTATCATCCCTTATGTAAAATTGTAAGTCCTTGGGGACATTAATGTTGATTAAAAATCTATAGATGAATGTACAAAAATTTTATAATTCTAATCTTTTTCATTTTTATCTATAACATATATAAAAGCTGAATTTTGAGGTGCTAATTTTTTTTTTTTTGCAAATAAATCCCAGCTGTTCATTTCGCTATTCTTAATCTTTTATAAAAATAATTTTAATGGTCTTTAAATTTTTTTAATTTTGGTTTAAATTTCAAAGAATTATAATTTAATTTTCTGATTTATTTTAGTTTTTGAAAATTTTAATCCTTCTCATTTCCCTTGTTCTTATTTTAGTCTTAAAAATTGTAATTTAGTTTTTCATTTTTTACCTCAATGTTGATCTAGATTTTAATTCTTGAAAAAAAATATATTTTTTTATTGGACTTTATCTTACATTTTCAAAAAATTATAATTTGATGTTCAAATTTTTCTAAGTATTAAAATTAGGACTTGATTTCTTATATGAAAATTATAATTTGATCTTTTAATTTTTCATAAATAAGATCTTACCCTCCAAAAAGCTATAATGTTTTACAAAAATTAATTATAATATGGTATTCAGATTTCTTTTAATTTTGATTGTAAGTCTTAAAAATTATAATTTAGCTCTAGAATTTATCTTAATTTTTAAGAAATTATAATTTGGGTTCTTAATTTAATTTTTTTACTTTTTATTCTTATTTTTAGCTCAAAAAATTTATAATTCAGTTCCTTGATTTTTCTTAAATTTTAATCTTAAGTTTTAATTTCGAAAAAATGATGTATTCTAATCTCTGAATTATTTTTAGATTTCATCTTATCTTAAAAAATTTTTAATGAAAATTATAATTTGATTTTCTAATTTTTTAGATAAATTTTTTTGTCATAATCTTAACTCGTCACTTGAGTTAAATGCAACGAATTAATTAATTATGTGAGCTCGATATCGAGTGGCGTGACAGAGAAAATCACTATTAACACTATCTGATTATAGAATTAATAGATAAATAAAACTTCAAATAAACAGCAAATTAGAATATTTTCAAAAATAATAATATTCATTTAATTATTAAAATCACATATATTTATCGAATTAATTAATTATGTGAGCTCGATATCGAGTGGCGTGACAGAGAAAATCACTATTAACACTATCTGATTATAGAATTAATAGATAAATAAAACTTCAAATAAACAGCTTTAAAAAATAATAATATTCATTTAATTATTAAAATCACATATATTTATCTGCATCCGTAATTGAAGCTCAAGTTTAGCTTATACATTATGCGAAAGTTTTTAAAAAATTAATACATTATTTATTTTCAAAAATACAAAAGATGATGACAAAAATAAAGGAGGAATTGCAATTAACACACTGCCTACTCACCCATTTTCTTTTTTCCATTGGTTCTTTTGTGTAGCAGTACCTGTCAAAATAGGTATCTACCATTTGACCCTATGCTAGGTAGATATTGTTGCTAATATGCTAAAAAAATGTTTACAAGCAAACATACAATGTCAATTTCATCACAAATAATATTATTAAGTAATAGCTAAACAGTTGTACGGATCATAATATAATGTGTATGAATGTGATAAGTTTTATTTTAATTATTAATATATTTTATACTATAGGGTCCTAGTTTCTTGGTTTATGTCTGTTAACGTGTGGTTTCAGCGCTGCATCTCAGCCGTACACATGACACTTCGAGAGGCACGCTAATCATGCATCTTGATAATTAATCACTAATAGGTTTTACTTTTGTAGATCCAAAACCTTGGGCTCAACGGCTCTGACCATCGCAAACCTCGTCGACGACAATTGAGCTGCGGTAGTCCCCAAACATCGAGCACGTCATATCTCAGCTCTCCCCAAACATCGGGGATGACATATCCCAGCTCTCTCCAAACATCGGGATCGATAGTTCGAGCTATTCTCCAGCATCATCGGTGATGATGTTTTTCAGCTACACCTGTAGCTATCGGCGTGCCATGACCGCATTATTTCGAAGGGACCGCATGTATCAGCTATCGCAGACCCTGAGAAGGATTGGCAAGATCAGGGAGCCAAGCTCTCCACCCATTACTTCCAGCCCCTCTAGAGACCGACAGTAGTGGGACCGCTAGTACCGGCTCAGCAATTGTATATATTTCTTTCCTCCGGAAAAGCCGGACGGAGCTCCTCTTCCTCCTACCTATAAATACTCTTGAACTGGCTTCAAGGAAAAGAGAAATCTGCCGGATTTTTTCTTTCCTACTATTTCTACCCTTGGCTCTCTATCTTAAGATATAGTGGAAGACTCGAGCTGATCCGGTGGACGTAAGAGATTTCCTCTCGAAGCCACTTAAACCTTTTATACTTTTCTGGATGCTTTTCTCTCTCATTTAAGCCATAATCATCAGGCTTAACTCTCAACGTATCGTTGTCTCTTAGGATTCCTTTCTTCTCACGTCAATAATGTCTAAACTATTTTTTCACTAATAATCATAGCCCTTAGTGGCAGGTTGGGAATCACCACCTCCAAAGCTCGAGCTAAGACAGAGACGTAAACGCAACAAGAAATCTCATTAATATTCGTTTCGTATCTTAAAAAAAAATTGAGTATTTCATTTAGTTTGGTTAACGAGTTAAGTTTCGCAGCCCGTACACTGCCTATACTTAACTCGTAACCACTACATAAAGCACAACATTTCGTGCTTCTCGCTCCCGCTCTAATACTAGTCATAGTAAAAAAAAATCATCACTGGATTTTAATAAAATCTAATTAGCATCTATGTACTTAATACATGCCATTTGCATGCATATGCAAAAGGAAAACTGAGTGAAATTAATCACATTGATTTCCCGATTTTACAGCAATATGATGTTTGGTGTCGAGTGTTATCCATATGGAATGATCTCTCTCTCTCCCCCTCCCTCTGACTCTTTCGGCCAAGCAAGACGAAAATGAAGGAAAATTTCTTTCTCCTTTCAATACGGCTGCCCAATTTCTTTTATTTATTTATTTATTTTTGTTTATTTTGGAGGGTTGGCAAACTCTAATAAGCATAGTATTTTCATGCCAAATGCCATTTAGCAGAGCTCGGAATAGTGCAAGAAAAAAAATAATTAATGATTCAAGATTAATTTGGTTCTAATTATTTTTAATTTGGCTGATTTGAACAAAATTTTAGATTCAAGATTAATAGTGCAAGAAAAAATAATTGATTCAAGATTAATAGTTAGATTTTTATGATATTTATGCTATTATCGTGACAAATAAATATTATTATAAACTATGTTTGTGAGAGTCGGCAGTTTGACCTGATTTTTATTTTTTAGCAGAGTTATTTGGCTAAGCACATCACATGAAAAAGTCAGTATAAGTTAAGAGAATATTTTATTATTAATATCACATTTAATAAGAAGATTGATTGTTAGCTACCATTATTAAAAAAGAAATAAAAGAATAATTAATTACAATATTATAATAAATTTATTATTTTATATATTTTTATTTATATTTATTAATTAATATTTTATACTGTAGAGTGTATGAAAATTACTAAATAATAAATTTATTGTAACGTATAAGCAGTTGTCCCTAAAAATATTACGAACCACTCCACTGAGAAATAAAAGATTCATGTGATTTTATTTATAATCATTTATTTAAATTGTGAATATTAAAGAAATTTATTTTCTAATTTTATAAATGAAGAAAACTTCTGTAGATTTACATGATTTTTTTTAAATGATTTATATGATCTTTAAGTCAATTAGAATCACAAAACTATCATTAAAAATAATATTTTTTTCTAACTATAAACAAAAACATTTTTTTAATAACAAATTTAAATTCACCTATTTCAGATCACAAAAGTTATATTCAAAAACATTTTTCTTTGATCAACGCAAAAGCCTGTTCTATATAATTGAATGTTTTTTGAATAAAATAATTTTTATTTTCTAAAGTAGTGCAATTATATATATATATGCCAAAAGCCTGAATGCTTCCTAGAATAAAAATTAAGTAGTGCGATTATATATATATATATATATATATATAATAGTAATTATTAATAATGGCCCTTAAAAATGATAATTAATAATAGAGAAATTTTACAAATTTTAACTAAAATAATTTTATTTTATATCTAATTTAAATATAAATGTTAGAATTAATTAATTTTTATATTTTATGTAATTTGTAATATTAAATTTTTTATTAAATTTATAAAATAAAATATTTTTTTATTTAAAATTCAACCTTGAATCAATCAAGGCCCATGATAATAATATATATTTTTTTATTTAAAATTCAACTTTGCTATATAGCCGACTGAGGAGAGCCATGTCTTGCATTGAGGAACCTTCTCCTCTCGTCGCTACCTCCTCTAGAAGAAGTACAGTCGTGGCCATGGCTTCCAATAATCGTCTCTTCCTCCTCCTCCTCCTCCTCCTCTTCCTCTTCACCGCCTTGGTGGCGCTCGCCGCAGCACAGCCAGCTGGTCGCCGCCGAATCATAACGGCTGAGGAACTTCAGCAAGTGAATCAACTCGTAACACTTATGGTACGGCAGTTCAACCGCATGCAGGTCTGACACCTCAACACCAACGGGTTGTTGCGGCTTCTCCAACCCGGCGGAGGATATCATGTGCTTCAAGCTTCCGTCGATGGGACGGCCAATGTCGCTGCAACGTACTACGTCGTATTTGGTGATTCGACTCAAACTTCCAGCTGGTCACCGGATTAGCAATCATCACAGTTATGTTTGGTGATTTCGAACACCCCGTGATAGATAATCTCTCTGACATCATACCCCAGTTTCGTCATCTCATGTGAGAAAAAAGATTACTGCGCGCATTCATGCGAATATCTATATATATATCTCCATCAAAAAAAAAAAAAAAAAATGCAATGCGAGCCTGCAAAAAGTTCTCTCTCTCTCTCTCCGTGTATCGTATGATCTGTCAATCTCTCATATCATTCCCTTATACGTATCCAATAAAAGTAATTATTTGTGTGTTGCTGTACGTGTGATGATTGCATGCAATCCGACTCATCTAAAAACCCGACTCGCCCCGATTGTGTACCACGAAGCAGTATTTAATTTTTGTTTTAGGCTCTATTTAGTTGGAGGAAAAAAAAATGATTTGAAATTTTTTTGTGATAATTTTTTAAAAAAAATATGTGATGTAAAATAAAGTGAGTTAGTTATATTAAAAATTGTGTTGGATATGAAATAAAGTCATTGTTTAATGTTGAAATTTGTGTAGAATTAGGTATAAAATAATTTTTTAAAGTTTTTTAAAAATAAATTTAAGATTTTAGCCATAACTAAAATAAGTCATTTTTTTAGCCAATTACCAAACAGAGTTGAGTCAGAAATTTTAATTGATTTTAATAGTTTAATTTCTTCAAAATTAAATTTAATTTTGCATTTGAGCCCTAATTAATTTTCTTAGAATAAATAGAATTCCTTACGATAACTATTGTGCGAAAATGGAAAGTAATAAGACAATTTTTACATGAAAATCTAAGTATCCGAGGGAAAATCACGACGCCGTTCAGGCGATTTGAATCCACTAATCGAATCCCTTTCCTAACAAAGCTGGTGGGGTCTCGAAATGGAGTCCTCATAAGAGCATGAGTACAAGAGAGAGAGAAAGATAGAGAGAGCCAAGGGAGAGCCTCGGGCCAGCCCAAGGCCAGTCCCTCTAAGAGGGAGCCCCTCTTCCTTATTTATAGCTTGAAGAGGAGGGGACATAGGGGTACAGTCTGTCACATCTAGCAATTAGGCAATGGACCCCATGCCGTCTTAAATACTGAGTTGACATAGTAGTATAGAAGGTACAATATGGTAATATCTCCTTGAAGAGTTGTTCGACTGGGGTTGTTCGACTAGGGCCCTTGACTGGGGCTGTTTGATTATTTTTTGTGCCATATATTTAGTTAAACATGGACTTAATATTTAGATTATTTTTTTTAAAGATGAATTAAAATGTGTATAAATAAACAATATTTTTTTACTAATAAGTTATACTATTATTATAAAAAATTAAAATTTTTAAATTTTTTAAGATAAAAATTAAATAGAGAAAAGGTACGATTTTAATAAAAAAATAAATAAAACTAATTAAATTATATTATTTGGTTAGCTTAATTTTTTAGTTATAATCTAATATTAGTGATTTTATTTTTAAGAAATTGAAGTCGAACTTACCTTTTATATTAGTTAGGTGGCCTGTTGCTCACCACTAGCCCACAAGGCATAATGAATCGAACAATGAAAGTACTAGATTGTAATTAATCACCATAAATTTTTAATATCGTAATTATTAAGGTGTGACTTGTTTATTTAGCATTGTATTCTTGCAACATCTTTTTGGACTTTTTGTTAATTTTAAATTAATTTAAAACAACATATATAATAAAGTGTTGGTAAATTTTATAAGATTGTAGTAAGACTAGACGATGATATATGATGCTGAATGCTGACCTGCAAAGAGAAAACATACAAATAAAATAAATGTTGCCGAAATGAAGATGTTAAGGTGGATGTGTAGATATACACGAAATGATAGAATGAGAAATGATCAGTATATTCGAAAGAAAGTTGGTCTTGCACTAATTGAGGATAAACTTAGAGAAAGTTAGCTTAGATTGTCACACCCTCATTTTTTTAAGGACCATTTTTCATAAAATAAGGGGGGAAACTATCAGTCAGAATCACAGGACAGATTATAAGAAAAAGATATATTTATTCATCTCAGAACAGGGTTACATAAGTTCAAACACTAGCAGGTCACCCAGGGTAATCTTAGGTTAGAAAGCTGAGCGTAGGGCTGCTTATTGGACCGGTTCGAATCGGAAACGGTCCGAAACCGGTCCAGTAAGATCCGGTTCGGTCCAGAACCGGTTGAACCGGACCGGTTCTAACCGGTTCCGGGCCGCAGAACCGGTCCGGACTGGTTCTGCGTAAGCAGAACCGGTTATCCGGTTCGGAACCGAACCAGATTTAAATTTTTTTACCGAACCGGATTTAAATTTTTTTTTTTTAATAGTTGGGCGCAGCCCCAGCGCTGCAGCTGCAGCAGATAAATTAAATTTTTTTTTTTAAAAAAAAACTGAACAGTCATTTGATCGTTTGCAAATTGCAACGGTCAAATGACCGTTTTAAGGTTATTTTAGACTTTATAACAAGTATTGAACTTCTATAAATAGTATAATTTTTGTAACGATAATTCCTATAATTTTCATCAATTATTTCTGTTCTTCTGTTCTGTGAAAAAAATCTGCAAATACGTTTTAATGGCTTCCCAACGTCGATTCTCTGGCGGTTCTTACTCAAGTCGCCGAGGGAATGTAGATCCGAAGTACGTTACAGAACTCGATCGTCTTCCTGCACTCGGTGAGAACTTTGACGAAGCTTCTGAACCTGATCTCGATCTATCTGCGGAACATGATCCTGAGGCTAGTGGAGATGTTGGCACCGGCACTGGCCCGTCAACTCAATCATCAAGTATCTCTAATAAGTCTCGGACGAAACGCAGTAAGGTATGAGAGTTTTTTTATTACAAATTAAACCGAATAGCAATGCAGAGAGACCTGAATATATCGCTATTTGTAAAATTTGTAAGAATCAATATTCTTACAAACAGGGCGGTACTGGTGGTGGGACTGGTACATTTAAGAAGCACCTAGTTAGATTTCATAAGTTTGATGAAAAAACTTGTCAACCTACTATTATAGAGCCAACCCAAACACAACTCAATCCACAGAGTGGATCTAAACCGTGGGCATTTAGGAATGATACAGCACGTCGAGGTTTAGTTCGGTTTGTAGTACGAACCGAACAGCCGTTTACTATATGTGAAAAAGAGAGATTTTTAGAATATATTGTTCAATATTTACAGCCTCAATATACCCGTATTTCTAGGCATACACTTAAAAAAGATTGTATGTCAATGTACGATGAATATAGAAAATCTCTTATCGAACACCTCAGTAATATTAGTTGTAGGGTTAGTTTAACATCCGATATTTGGACTAGTATTACTGGCGCGAGTTATTTAGTTGTTACTTGTCATTGGATAGATGGACAGTGGGGAATACAGAAATGGATATTATCTCTAGATGTATTAGATGAGGCTCATATGGGTTCAACCATTTTTTCTTACATTCGCAATGTTTGTAAAATTTATGATATAGAAAATAAAATTTTTAGTATTACTTTGGATAATGCCTTGAATAATAATTCTGCAGTTAATTTTTTACAGTAATTTTTAAGACTTCCTCTTTATGGTTCTCTTTTTCATGTTAGATGTGCATGTCATATAATTAACTTATGTGTTTCTACTGCTTTTAATTCCGAACATTTAATTATTGATAAATTTAAGCATGTTGCAAAATGGATTCGTTTAAATTCAAATGTTAGGCGTGAATGGAAACGTGTTTGCGTAAGTGCTGAAATAAATTGTGTAAAATTTCCATTACCTGTAGAAACTAGATGGAATTCACTCTATCATTTGTTTGAATCACTTTTACCGTACGAAGATTTGCTAACTGCTTTTTACAATTCATATACGCTCAATCATGATCTTCAATTACGTTCTTATGATTGATTTTTTTAAAAAAAGTTTTTGAATTATTGTCCATTTTTAAGGAGTCTACTGAAAATTTTTCAGGTTGTTATTATCCAACTTCATCTATTTTTCTGCCTTATATTTTCAAATGTTTCAAAAATTTGTAGAGTTTAGATCAGATCTAATTCTAAAAACTTTTGTTGCTGACATGGAATTAAAATTTAGAAAATATTGGGAAAAAATTCCACTTTTATATTCAATAGCTGCTATTCTTGATCCTCGACAGGGAACCGAGCTATTGAAGCTTTTTACGCGGAATATTCTGATTTCTTGGGGAGTAATACTGATGCCGAAAAAGCATCAGTTTTTACAACTCTCCAAAAGTTGTTTTCTCTTTATTACAGTGAGCAGGTTGCGAGCAGGAATGTGGAGCAAGTGGAAATACAAACAGCAACAAAGAAAAAGCCCGGCATTTTCAACGTTCTTAGATCGGCGGCGGCAAAAAGATCTGTTGCTACAGATAAAGGAAAAGCAACTGTTGGAGAGCAATCAACAATACAGAATCAAGCCCCTACAAATTCGAACGAGTTGCAATTCTATTTACATATCGCAGAGAAATTTGATGATGATATGAGCTTGTTGGAGTGGTGGAAAAGCTCATCAAAGCAATATCTCATTTTATCTGCTTTGGCACGAGATGTACTAGCAGCACAAGCTTCAACTGTAGCTTCTGAATCAGCATTTTCTACCACAGGGAGAATAGTAGGAGATTACAGAAGTAGTTTGTCTTTTGCAACCCTTTGCATGCTTACCTGTCTACAGGATTGGTTTGCTGCTGAGTCACGAAATCAACAATAGAATTTCGTGGACGAATTTAAGGATAATAGTTCAGAAGAAGAGAAGGAGTACTCGAGAAAATTCTTTGTAATTACGACGAATAAATTTTTTGTGTAAAATATTTGTAAATATTTTTGTTAATATTAATAAAATTTCTTAGATTTCTTTTTTATGTTAATTTTGTCATAAATATTACAAAATATATACTCTTTTTTTTAATGTATAAATAAATATATTTTTTAATTAATTTATCCGATTGACCCGATCCGACCCAATTATATGGATCCGGACCGGACTCGGACCGGATCCAAGGCCACCAAACCGGTTCCGAACCGGATCCGGAACCGGTTGGAACCGGTGGAACCGGACCGGAACCGGTGGAACCGGACCGGAACCGGTCCGGTCCAGTCCGGTAACCAGCCGAGTTAAGGTAAATAAAGTGGATAAATCTTTCTTGGAATTTTGGTGGGACTATACGGGATGTAGGGAAACATCTTTCTTGGAATTTTGCAGTCTTTTCCTGGCAACAGATTATTTACCTGAAAAGCAACAGTCAGTCATAAAGACTGAGTAAACGACCTTCACCTTACCATAGGCCAGGTGAGGTTTTATAGCTCAAATTATCAACAGATCAAGATAACAGAATAACATGTATTATCATCTTATCAATATTATCATATTTTATATGATGCATATATGTCGATATGTATAAATCTTATAATGAAGAAGGATCAGAACCACAGGAATACGTCACCAATGTGACATCAGATTAAACAGGTTCATCAGATACGTCATCAGTGTGACATCAGAATAACAGGATGCATGTACGTCCCCCACACGACGCCACGCGTCCAGAAGGTGGTTCGTCAACCACCGGGATCCCAGCTTATCATATCATCATTTATCTCAGGATACATGGGTCCAGTATAACCCAGCATAATATCTCGGCACTAAGCCCAACAGAATATCGACACAAAGCCATGCAGAATATACAGAATATACAAAATATGCAGAATATACAGAATATAGCTCACAGAATATAATTGACATCATTTTGTATATAGTTATGTTAATTTAATAATCACGATGTCCCAAGTTCAGTGAAAATCACTTACCTGGATTAGAGGCTGTAATAGTTTGCTGGTGGATGACGTATTCCCTGATTAAGTTCAGTGTGAATAATTATTATTGTGTTTAAAACATTTATATAGGCTAAACGGGTCAGACAAGCTAGGTGTCTTAAAACTGATCAATATGGGTCAGACCAAGTCAAGTTGGGTCAAATGGAGTTAGTTCAGGTTAATGGGTCAAATAAATCAAACGGGTCAAACAGGTTGACTCAGGTAAAACGGGTCAACTCGGGTCAAATAGGTCGATTCGGGTCAAACAGGTCGACTCGGGGCAGACGGGTTGACACATATGTAACGGGTCGACACGGGTTATCTTAGATCAAACGGGTTAACTCAAGATTTAATGGGTCAACACAGATTTATCGGGTTTAATATAGGTTAAGTGGGTCGACATAGGTTTAAACAGGTTAAGCACTAGTCAAATTAAGCTAACAAGACAAAATTTTTAAATGTCACTAGTAAGACCAGAATTCTTATCTATCAGAGCTTCGTCGCTGAAGGAAAGGTTCACCAAGATGAGCTACAAACTCAGAGAGATTTAGAGGTTGTGATTCTTTTTGAGGGTTCTGATGCCTATTTATAGGAAGAGGTAAACTTATTACGGCAGGACCGTTGGCGGGTAGTAGTTGGTGGTTGGGAAGGTGAACTTAATAAGGTGGGACCGTTAGTGGGTGAGAAGATGGAAGAAAGTCAGAGGTGAAATAAATATAAACATATGCAGGGGAAAATTTAGTTAATATAACAATTATTTTGAAGTCCTCTGATAATAGATGTATTTATATTAAATCCAGAAGAATATATATATATTATCATATATGAATATTATCAGGTATTTCTTAAGCGGATTATTAAATCCTTCTCTACTTAAGAAATTTGGTCCCCCAAATTTACCTGAACAGATGTGGGTATTTATTCTTCATTGATTCTTCCGATCAAGGATTTTAACCGGCTTTTTCTCATAGGATAGATCTGGTTGTATATCTAATGGTTCATATTTTAGTACGTGATTCGGATCAGCTACGTACTTCCTTAATGATTAGATATGAAAAATATTATGAATTCCCGCTAATTCTGGAGGTAATGCAAGCTCATATGCTGTCTTTCTAATCTGGCGAATGATTTCAAAGGGATCAATGTACTTTAGTTTAAGCTTGCCTTTGATACCAAATCGATAAATGCCCTTCCTTGGTGATACCTTCAGAAATACATGCTCTCCAGGTTCAAAGTAAATATCTCGTCTTCTTGAGTCAGCATAGGCTTTTTGTCTACTTTGGGCTGCTAGAAGTCGTTCTCGGATTATTTTGATCTTTTGCAGTGTGATTTCAATGATTTCGGGTCCTAGCATTCTTCTTTCTCCAACTTCATCCCAATATAAGGGTGATCGACATTTTCTCCCATATAAAGCCTCATACGGAGCCATCCTGATGCTTGCATGGTAGCTATTATTAATGAAAATTCTACTAGAGATAGATATTTTTCCCAATTTTCTCCAAACTCCATAGCACATGCTCTCAGCATATCCTCAAGAGTTTGAATTGTTCTTTCTGATTGTCCATCCGTTTCTGGGTGATATGCTGTACTAAATTTAAGTTTCGTTCTCATGACTTTTTGGAGACCAGACCACAGTCTTGAGGCAAAACGTGGGTCTCTATCTGATATAATAGACGTAGACATCCCATGAAGTCGTACTATTTCATCAATATATTATTTAGCCAAGTATTCAAGAGGATGAGTCATTTTGATAGGTAGAAAGTGGGCAGATTTTGTCAATTTGTCTACAATTACCTAGATAACATCGCATCCTTTAGATTTTGGTAACCCACACACAAAATCCATAGTGATATGCTCTCATTTCCAAGTAGGAATTTCTAGAGGTTGAAGCAATCCTCCTGGTCTTTGATGTTCTATTTTAACCCTTTGACAAACTAAACAACGACTTATGAATTCGGCTATATCATTTTTCATCCCTGGCCACCAAAATTGCTCTTGTAAGTCATGATACATTTTAGTTCCTCTAGGGTGGATTGAATATCCTGCACTATGTGCTTCACTAAGAATTTTCTTTTTAAGCTCTAGGGAGTTAGGAACATAGATTCGATTCTGAAATCGAAGAATACCGTCAGATCCAATCATAAATTCTGTATTATCTTCTTTCATTATACTCTGAGTTATCTTAGAAATCTTTGAATCCTCTTGCTGGGCTATTTTGATCTTTTCATGCAGATTTGATTGTATGCAAAGATGAGCTACCATTCCTTTATCATCACTTATTCGAGTCTCTAATTGTAGTTGTTCTATTTCTTTAATAAGTGCCTCCTGATTAGTAAGAGTGTTACCTGCAGATTTCCGACTGAGTGCATCCGCAATTATATTAGCTTTCCCCGGATGATATTGAATATCTACATCATAATCTTTCAACAACTCTAGCCATCATCGTTGCCTTAGATTTAGTTCCTTCTGAGTGAGATATACTTTAGACTTTTGTGATCTGTGAATATTTCACATTTTGTTCCGTATAAATAATGCCTCCAGATTTTAAGTGCAAAGATAACCGCAGCTAGTTCCAAATCATGCGTAGGATAATTGACTTCGTGGTTCTTTAATTGTCTAGAAGCGTAAGCTATAACTTTTCCACCTTGCATCAACACACATCCTAATCCCTTCCGAGAGGCATCACTATAAACAACAAAGTTTTCGGATGTTGAGGGAATAGTTAAGACAGGGGCTGTAACAAGACGTTTTTTTAATTCCTAGAAACTTTCATCGCAAGCTTTTGACCACTCAAATCTTACAGTCTTCTTAGTTAATTGAGTGAGTGGTAGAGTAATCTTCGAAAATCCTTCTACGAATCTTCGATAATATCCGGCTAGACCAAGGAAACTTCTTACTTCAGTTACCGTTGTAGGCTTTGGCCAATCTGTGATAGCCTCAATTTTGGATGGATCTACAGCTATACCAGATGAGCTAATTATATGCCCTAGAAATGCCATTTGTTGCAATCAAAATTCACATTTGCTGAGCTTGGCATACAATTTCTTATCCCTCAGTATCTTCAAAGCAATTTTTAGATGTTCTTCATGCTCTTCTTCGCTAGAGGAATATATAAGTATGTCATCGATAAAAACAATAATAAATTTATCCAGGTAAGGTTGGAATATTCGGTTCATAAGATCCATGAACACTGCAGGAGCATTAGTTAATTCAAAAGGCATGACTACAAACTCATAATGGTCATACCTTGTTCGAAAGACAGATTTTGAAATATCTTGTGCCCGAATGCGTAGTTGATGATAGCCAGAACGTAAGTCTATTTTTGAAAATACCTTAGCATTCTTTAACTGATCAAAAAGATCGTCTATTCTAGGCAATGAATATTTATTTTTGATAGTAATCTTATTCAGCTCCCGATAATCGATATGTAATCTTAAAGAGTCATCTTTCTTCTTGGCAAATAATACAGGAGCACACCAAGGAGACACACTAGGTCGAATAAATCCTAGATTAAGCATCTCTTATAATTGTCTTTTCAGTTCTTCTAGCTCTTTAGGTGCCATTCGATAGGGCGCCTTTGATATCGGGGCAGATCCTGGGATAGTATCTATAGTAAATTCCACTTCTCTCTCCGGTGATAATCCTGGAAGTTCTTCTGGGAAAACGTCTGTGAATTCTCTAACAATTTTTATTCCATCTATTCCAGTTTCACTCTTTGGTATAGATTCAATGTAAGCTAAATAAGCTTCACATCCTTTCCTTAACAACTTTTGACATTTTGCAAAAAATATAATAGGTAGAACATTTTTCTTTCCTTCGAAAAAGACTAAGTTTCCTTCAGGAATAAGAAAACTTATTTTCCTGGCAGCACAATCAATCTCAGCATGCCAAGTTGATAATCAGTCCATTCCTAACAGTATGTCAAAATCCTTTATAGCAAGGGCTATCAAGTTTGCAGGAAAGACGTGATCTCCGATGTATATTTCACTGTTTGGGTATATTATCCTACTAACCAAAAATTCTCCTGAAGCTGTATTTACGGTATAAGGTGTGTCAAACATTTTAGATAAAATTTTTGCAGAAATTGCAAACTCAGGCAAGATAAATAAATGTGTAGATCCAGAATCAAATAATACTTGTGCAGGTAATCCTGAAATATAGATCATACCTGTAATGATCGAGTCGGATAAGGAGAAAACCCGAGCTTGAGTTTGTGGTCTAGAGTTCGAATCAGGCTTTGGTATCATTGGACAATCCTTCACAAAATGGTCTTTGTTACCACATTTAAAACAAGCTCTGGTACTCTTACGACACTTAAAAGTAGGATGATGACATCCACAACTTTGACACTTCACACTACTATCTGTTGGATTTCCCTCTTCCTTCCTTTTCTTCTCAAAACTTCCCTCATGCCTCTTAACTTGCTCATAACGACGCTTTTGTCTTTTCATGCCATTCCCGATCTTCATTAATATTTTGTTCTGCGATCAACTCCCTTTGATATAATTTAGCATAATCGTAAATCCTCATAACATTTGTCTGTTTTTGAATATCCTTTCGCAGACCATCCTCGAATTTTTTTGCTTTTTCACGTGGATCAGCTACTAGATGACGTGCATAATCAGAAAGAGCTGTAAATGCAGCTTCATACTCCATGACAGACATGGAACCTTGCTTCAAATGAATGAAGTCACATCATTTCTTTTCTTTGATAGCAAGAGTAAAATATTGTTGGAAGAAATTATCACGAAATCTTTTCCAAGGAACATGTTGAAGAGATTTAAATTCTGTGTTAAGTTGGGACTTCCACCATTTACGACCTTCACCGGTCAGCATATAAGAAGTAAAACCAGTTTTTTTGTCATCAGGACACTCAATAAATTCAAAAATTATTTCCAATCGATCGATCCATTCCTCCGCAGCCTGAGGATCTGGACCTCCCACAAACTGGGGTGGTTTTTCTTTTCGAAAATACATATACAGTGCATCTCTAGAGATCATTGTATTATTCTCCTGATTTTCATTAGTTTGGTTTTGTAGAGAGTCAGCTTGAGATTCCATTTTCACCTGGTGAACAATATATGTAAGCACATAAAACTAATATTTTATTTAAAAAAATACTATTACATGCCAGAGAAGTAGATTGCAAAATTCCCTCTACTGGGTTTGGGTACACTAAGATTTTGAAGATGAGGCAGGGCTTGGGTCAGGATTCTCTTCCAATTGGGTAAAAGGACTCTTGATGAGAGCTGACGTCTCCTTAGTCTCCTTATGGGGAGTTGGAATAGCAAGAGTTAAGTCGAGGTTCGTTGGCTTTGAAAAGCTGCTTGAAGGTTTGGAGATGATGGATAACATTTGGTCTGTTTCCATTTAGGTTTTTCTTGGTTCTAGCTCCACGGAGTCATTTGGTGGCTCATAATGGCGGAACGTAGACCAGTTATCTCGGTAGTAGGCTTCCATGGCAACTAAAGCAGTGAGTAGATGGTCCAATCAAGGAATCACCATTATTGAGGCCTTGATTCTATCCCAATAAGAGGGTAAGGCGGTCAATATACGCTGTTTGGCCTCCTCAGAAGTGATCTTACTCCCTCGGTAGTATCTAACTCATTCAAAAAGGAACCAGAGTTGGTCAAGATTGGCCACCATAGGGATGCTAGAGTTCATCTTAAACTCAATAAGGCGGGTGACTGGGTCTTTCCTGAAATCAAAGGCACAATGTCAATGGGTGAGGTAAAAGTGTTAAAGTCAGTCTAAGGTTACTTATAACCTGGCTCTGATACCAACCTGTCACACCCTCATTTTTTTAAGGACCATTTATCCATAAAATAAGGGGAGACTATCAGTCAGAATCACAGGACAGATTATAAGAAAAAGATATATTTATTCATCTCAGAACAGGGTTACACAAGTTCAAACACTAGCAGGTCACCCAAGGTAACCTTAGGTTAGAAAGCTGAGAGTTAAGGTAAATAAAGTGGATAAAGATATATATATTGGTGGGACCATACGGGATGTAGAAAAACATCTTTCTTAGGATTTTGCAGTCTTCTCCTGGCAACAGATTATTTACCTGAAAAGCAACAGTTAATCATAAAGACCGAGTAAACGACCTTCACCTTACCATAGGTTAGGTGAGGTTTTATAGCTCAAATTATAAACAGATCAGGATAACAGAATTACATGTATTATCATCTTATCAATATTATCATATTTTATACGATGCAAATATGTCGATATATATAAATCTTATAATGAAGAAGGATCAGAACCACAGGAATACGTCACCAGTGTGACATCAGATTAAACAAGTTCATCAGATACGTCACTAGTGTGACATCAAAATAACAGGATGCAGGTACATCCCCCATACGATGCCACGGGTCCAGAAGGTGGTTCGTCAACCACCGGGATCCCAACTTATCATATCATCATATATCTCAGGATACATGGGTCCAGTATAACCCAGTATAATATCTCGGCACAAAGCCCAACAGAATATTGGCACAAAGCCATGCAAAATATGCAGAATATACAGAATATGTAGAATATACAGAATATAGCTCACAGAATATAATTGACATCATTTTGTATATAATTATGTTAATTTAATAATCACGATGTTCCAAGTTCAGTGAAAATCGCTTACCTGGATTAGAGGCTGTAATAGTTTGCTGGTGGATGACGTATTCCCTGATTAAGTTCAGTGTGAATAATTATTATTGTGCTTAAAACATTTACATAGGCTAAATGGGTCAGACAAGCCAAGTGTCTTAAAACTGATCAATATGGGTCAGACCAAGTCAAGTTGGGTCAAATGGAGTTAGTTCAGGTTAATGGGTCAAATAAATCAAACGGGTCAAATGGGTTGACTCGGGTCAAATGGGTTGACTTGGGTCAAATTGGTTGACTCGGGTCAAACAGGTTGACACATATGTAACGGGTCGACACGGGTTATCTTGGGTCAAACGCGTTAACTTAGGATTTAATGGGTCGGCACGGATTTATTGGGTTTAATACGGATTAAGTGGGTCGACATAGGTTTGAACAGGTTAAGCACTAGTCAAATTAAGTTAACAAGACAAAATTACCAAATGTAACTAGTAAGATCAGAATTCTTACCTATCAGAGCCTCGTCGCTGAAGGAATGATGCACCAAGATGAGCTACAAACTCAGAGAGATTTAGAGGTTGTGATTCTTTCTGAGGGTTCTGAGACCTATTTATAGGGAGAGGTAAACTTATTACGGCGGGACTGTTGGCGGGTAGTAGTTGGTGGTTGGGAAGGTGAACTTAATAAGGTGAGACCGTTAATGGGTGAGAAGATGGAAGAAAGTCAGAGGTGAAATAAATATATATAGATATTTCATTAAACATATGTAGAGGAATATTTAGTTAATATAATAATTATTTTGAAGTCCTCTGATAATAGATGTACTTATATTAAATCCAAAAGAATATATATATATATATATTATCATATATGAATATTATCAGGTATTTCTTAAGCGAATTATTACATAGATGGTTTGGACATCTAAATCTTAAGCCGATTGAAAGTCCAGTTAGAAAAATTGAGTTATTGGATTTTGCCTATGTACAAAGAGAAAGAGGGAGACCAAAGAAGACATGGCAAAAAACTATTAGGAGTGATCTTAGTTACTTAAATTTAAATAAGAATTTGGTAACTGATAGAGCGCAATGAAAACAAATGATTCATGTAGTCGACCCCACCTAATGGGATTAAGGCTTGGTTGTTGTTGTTGTTTATTGAGAAGCCGCGAGAAAAATTATTGGGTGCGTATAGTTTGGACGCTCAATGACGGCGCTACGTGTGCCCGGACCCAGCTGTATAGTACACGTGGTGCCCTCTAATTGAGTTCCGGACGGTGCGCCATCCGAACCCAATAACTTCTCCGCGAGAAAAATTATTAGGTGCGCCGCGCACCGTTCACCGTTCTAACGCGATGTTTCGTTGTGCAATAATAATTGAGTTCCGGACGGTCGTCGTGGTAGCACTACTGCGCTTGGAATTATAGATTTGCTTTTTGAAGTCTTATCGCAGCACGGTGTTAATTAATACGTACGTACGTATCTGTCTTTTTTTTTTCTTTTTGATAAAATATCTGTCGGTTTTTACTGCCAATAGAAAATAAAAAAAAATCGTGGCTAGCATTAATTATCATCAGCATCAAATTATCTTTTTTTTTTTGTAGAGAAAGATCACGATTCACGAGTACAGAGGTGCTGGTTTTTTTTTTCTTCTTGATAATTACAACGTAATTTTATTTTATTTATATCATATTTATTTATTTTTAATTAATTATGCTATACATACTCAAAATATTATAAAATTTTATATACACATATTTTAATTTATTTATATTATAATGAGTAATCATTATTTTTCAATAACCTAATTATAGTTAGATTACAAAAAAATTTGGGCCATTTATCATATTATTTTAAGGATATTTAAATATATTTTGAGTGAAAATTTTAAAACCTTAATATTTAGGTGATGACAAAAGAAAAAGACATTCGCAATGTGAATTGATTTTAGGACAAATTAATGCTTTAGTGTGGTATTAAGGAAGAGAAAAAATATATACTATTAAGAATAAAAATATAATTTTAATGATTTACTAACAGAATCTTTTTTTTCAAATAGATTTTGATTAAGTTTTAACTCAAACGTGTGTATGTAAGATTTTATAATGTTTTGAGTGTGCATAGCATAATTAATTAAGAATGGATGGATAAGACATAAATAAAACTAAATTATGTGGCATGTAGGTAATTATCCCTTGTTTTTTTATAGAATTGATGAAAAAAAATTTAATACTGAGAAATGTGTAGGATATAAAATAAAGTTGATTTTAAAATTGAAATTTGTGTTAGATGTGAAATAAAATTGATTTTTAAAATTTAAATTTATGTTGAATGTGAAATAAAATTATTAAAATTTATAATAAATTAAAAATATTATTATTATATTTTTTTGCCTAATACGAGGTAGTTGCCAAGCAAGGCCTTAGACGGCTTGCACATTAGAAATGGACTCTGAGCAAGTATTTATGAGAATATTGTAAATATAAAAAATTACATATTTTATTATAAAAAATAAAATAAAATATTATATATATTATATTTATAAAATTTTATAAAATTATAAATTTTAGACAACTTTTTTTAATAAAATTATACTATGCTCCGAATCTTATTCCCTAAAAGTATAATTTATGATTCAAAATTTGGATTCATATGTCCTAAATTACTTTGATATTAAAACCTAAAATCTAATTCCTAAAACTTATGCTTTACCACTATACTCTAAATACTATTTATTTTAGTAAATTAGCTACATATATATAAAATTTACTTTTGACTCAATCTAGTGAGAAAGAAACCTATATTATAGATTTGTGTATTATATACGCTAAAATAAGATCCATGAAAATCAATCAATAATTTAATTTATAATTTTTTTCAAAAATATCATGTAAAGTATATAATTTTATTAGATTTTAGTGTGATATACATTATTTGACAGTGAAACACGAAATATTTCATAATTAAGGTATCCTTCGTATAAATCTCTCAATTAAATTTAGTTGATATCCTCAAATCTTATAAGATTCATGCAGCCTTTGTGCTTGCAGCAGACTTGCACATTATAAGTTGTAGGCGTAGTTCCATCCAGGATTCAATTGCGAAACCATGACCTCAAATTAGGTGATCAAGTAAACTATTTATGAGCACTTTATAAAAAATTTAAAATTATTTTAATTGCAAAAAATGTAAAAAATTCTAAATCTTTACTAATATACATAATCTGCTTTGCATAAATTTTAAATATAATAAAATGATATTATAATTGATCTAGACAAGTTTTTATATTTTGAAAGCAAGGATTACAGAATTAATTTATTATTAATTTTGTTTAATTTATCTCCCTCAATAAACATAACCAAGCAATTTTTTATCTAAAGAACACTCATCTTATTTTGTTCGTAGTTGACTTTTCACATTATTTATCGATAAAGATGCCCTTTCTATGATTGCAGTGACAACCGAAAGAATTAATACTAATTTTATTAATAAATAGACTAATGTATAAATGATATGCTTATTGTTATGAATTTTTCAATGCGGCTACTATTTTCTTTTAAATAAATAAAGTCACTGTTATTATGCACATCAAATATATAATTATTTGAACAAATATCACCGAATGAGACGTCGGCTCGATGGAGGCCAGACAGGTGATAGAATTTGGCGAGAGCCTAACGACAGAGGCGACGCATACTCTAGTGCTTTGAAATTCAGAATAGAGCTCAATTACGCAACTAAAGAGGAGTAATAGAATGCAATAATTGAATATAATATAAAATTAATAATTAATTATTTTATAATTTTATTATATTATAAAATTACCTAAAAAGGATTGCACTTGCATCTTAAAGTAGAATCTTGATTTCAATTAGATTCATAATGACGAAGTGTCATCCATGCCACTCCCACTTAAAATTATTTTTATATGAGCATGCTGTCGTTTATGTATTCCATTAAATTTGACTGTTAAATTATTATTTTAAAAATTAAGAATACTTGTTTATATATTACAACTTATTATCGTAGGATCATAATTTTCTAATTCCACTTCGATAAAATTTCATCCTTGCAATATTAAAGTCTCACACTAATCAAATCAATACAATCACTTGCATCATAACTTTAGTAATCTAGATAAAATCAACCTCTAAATCAATGCATGTGGTGGAAGCTTCAACTCATTAATTAATCATACAACACTTAGGCAAAGTACCAAGCAATGCATATTGTAGAGTTAAAATACAAATATACAGTCAACATAGAACACTCAAACATTCATAAAATTCAACAAATCCATTATATTCACCTTGGCGGGCTGGTATTTATTACACAATATCGACTGCAAGTCATACAAGAAACAATCATCCATATAATCATCCCTTCTAATGTTATCCTTCCGACACTCTTTTCCTCCTAGGTCATCACCTAGGAGAACTAACCTGGCTGTGATACTACTTGTAACATTTTAATTACTAGCTAGTAGCTTGAACTTTTCTATTACCATGTCCAGATTATCAATGATCAAAGTGATAGCTATTAAAATCTACTAATTTTAAAACTAATCCACTATAATCTTTCTATTATTTATAGTACATCACAATTAAATTTTGATCTCTATACATTATCACATAAAATAAAAACATATTATAAGATTACTTAATTTACAATCTCAGTTTTTCTATTCTATTTTTCCTTAACTTCTCTCCTTCATTTCCTTTGTATTTTGCTAAATCTGCTATATTTTCATGCAAGAGTCTATTAGAATAGACTCTGTAGTCAAACTAAGAGTCTAGTTAAATAAAATAATTAGAAATGAATATTAGCAATAAATACTTGAATAAAAAGTTGCATAAGTATGTACATTAATTTACATAATTATGGTAATATTATTCACATGTATGAATATCAAAGTAAATATTAAGTAAAATTATTATCAAAACTATTTTTTTTTTTAAATTATTTAATCAGTTTACTTTTGGGTCCTAGCTAGTTTCTTGATCTATGCCTCCACTGTCTTTTGCCCAAATTAGATATCATTGCATCACAGCTCTTAGAGGCAAAATAGTCATAGTTCTTAATGACAGATTGAGAATTATCAACACCTAAACTTAAATTAAAGTAGAGTGAAAATGTAATAATACTTGACATCAGAGGCCACCGGAGATGGGTAAACTTAAATTAAAGTAGAGTGAAAATGTAATATCCATTGTTGAAAATGAGTAACACTGGGATGAGTGACCTCCTGAGATGTACTCAAATCACGCAGTTTTCTTAAAGCTAAAGCTGACAATACCTCTACATTGAGATCACGGGATGTTACAGTAACATTGTTATCATATAGGTATTATATGAAAAAAATAGTTAAATACAAAATATGAGATCAATTATAATGGCTATAGAGCATTTCTAGGAGAAAAAAAGAAAGGAAATAAAGCATTTGGCCCTTTGAGCATGATGCATAATATATATTACTTAGCCTCTCGTATTAGAGGTCCCTAGGGAGAACTACCTCACAAATTCGAAGCTCATTCATGCGTCGATATCATACTCATGTAGCACAACAAACAAACAAAGGTAGAATAATATCGTACTTTTAATTTTTCTTTATGTACAACATCCACTCTTCTTTGGTATCTCAAATTTATTACTAATAATTTATTTTAAACAAAAATAAAGAGATAATATCTATTTAAATTTTTAATATTAAGATTATAAATCTTATTTAATTACTAGAGGAGTACAAGTCGGGCAAGTATAATTGTGTTATATTTAAACCTAACCCACCTTATAATGAGTCAAGGCTGGTTGCAAGTCACCAGTATAATTTTGTGACCCACACCCATCACATTAAGGTCCTGTTTGGTTGGAGGCCCTGCATGACTAAAATGGCCTCTAACTATTCTATTAAAAAATAATAAAAAAATAAATAAATATAATATGTTAAAAAATTAAATTTTTTTATTGAAATTTATGTATTGAGGATGAAAAATTAATTTTTTTTAATAAAATAGTTGGAGACTATTTTGGCCATGATCATGGCCAAAAATAGCCTTCAACCAAACAGGACCTAAGGGTGAGTTAGAGTTGGTTAAACAAATTTAATTAAAAATTGTTATCCCTACTAGCTAGTAAGTGGATTTCGTGGTTACGTTACGATATTTTATCATTAAGTTTATGCCTTGAGCATCAACAATTTGCTTTAATATAAGCACTCTTATGAAGTATTTTGTCGCTATGTAAAAGTATTTTCTGATTAATTACATAATAAAAAATATCTTTTACAGGTACTAAATATTTATATATCACCGAATAATGTCTTATGTAGCTTTCATGTCATATAAAAAAGCAAGTATTTCGTTGCACTTTTATTCATTTTTCGAGTGTTGCCGCAAGAATGAGCCTTATCCGAATCGATAATTTCCCCTTCCTTTTAGAGGGTTTTAGATTCTTTGTATTTTCATATTCAATGTACCCATTGTTCCTTGTACCATCTCAAGATGGAAACGTCATGCTTAGGTAATGCTGACAATAAATTTGTTTTAAATTTAAATTAATTTTTTACAAAATTAATTTAACAATTTTGAACATTCAATAATGCATATATAGTATGTTACGATGAATGTACAATATATATATAATTATTGTTAGTTAGGGATATAATTATTGTTAGTTAGGGATATAAAAATTGTATATAAACCACGTACGTGTTAGATATCAGAAATGAAAATTGGATAACAAAGAGCATCACTGCATCTTTCAGTAATGTTCAACTAGAAAGTTGAAATTTCGTCGTCACACTTTTACGTTATCCCTTTGTTCTCTCTGTTGATGCAAAAAAAATGTCAAAACAAAATAAAATGAAATGATAATTTTTATGTGGAAACCCGAGTGTCTAGGCAATTTAAATCCACTAATCGAATTCTGTCTCTTACAAAGCTTGAGGGTCTCTAAAAGAAGACCGAATGAGTACAAGAAAGAGAAATAGAGAGAGAAAGGCAGCTCGTCCAGAGAGAGAAACCTCCTTAGTTTCTCCTCCTCTTCTTTATTTATAGCTCGGAGAGGAGAGGACGTAATAGGTACGGTCTAACACATCTGACACATATTCCTGCAAAAGACGATTAGGGAGTGGACCATCATGCTGTCTTAAATGCTAAGTTGACATAGTTGTACGGAGAGTACGATCTGATAATATCTCTTTGAACTGCTGCTCGACTTGAGCTGTTGTTCCACTTGAGCTGTTGTTCGGCAAATGGTGTTTGAGAAGGTTCTAACACTCTCACTTTGAACTTAATTTGAGTTAAATTTTCTTACGTTGTATTGTGATATTAACACCCTATAAAAGTATTAATATGGATTGAAAATCAATCGAAAGTTAAATCATGCGAGGGGTTGATGTTAACGTGTGGTTCCAGTGCTGTCTCTCAACCATACACATGACATCTCGAGAGGCACGCTAATCCTCCATCTTGATAATTAATCACTACTGGGCTTTACTTTGTAGATCCAAAACCTCAGGCTCGATGACTTTGACCATCGTAAACCTCATCAACAAGGATTGAGCTGCGGTAGTCCCCAAACATCGTGCACGACATATCGCAGCTCTCCCCAAACATCAGGGACGACATATCCCAGCTCTCCCCAAACATCGGGAACGATAGTTCGAGCTCTCCTCCAATATCATTGGTGACGATGTTTCTCATCTGCACCTGTCGCTATCAGTGTGCCACGATCACACCATTTTTAAGAGTCCACATACTTCAGCCATCACGGACCTCGAGAAGAATTACCAAGATCAAGGAGCCACGTTTTCCACCCATTACTTTTAGCCCCTCCGGTGGCCGACAGCAGTGAGACCCCTAATATAGGCTCAGCAATTGTATATATTTCTTTCCTCCAGAAAAGTCGGATGGAGCTCCTCTTCCTTCCGCCTATAAATACCCTTGAATAAGCTTCAAGGAAAAGAGAAATTTGTCTGATCTTTTTTTTCCTACTATTTCTACCCTTGTGTGAGCCCAAGCGGCTCTCTTTCTTTAGATATAGTGGAAGACTCAATTTGATCCGGTGGACGTAGGGGATTTCCTCCCTGAACCATCTTAAATCTCTGTGTGCTTTTCTAGATGCTTTTTTCTCTCATTTAAGTCATAATCATCAGGCTTAGCTCTCTGCGTACCGCTGTCTCTTGAGACCCCTCCTTCTCACATCAACAATGTGTAAACTATCTTTTCACTAATAATCATAGCCCTCATCGGCAGGTTGGGAATGGCCACCTCCAAAGCTCGAGCTAAGGCAGAGACATAAACGCAACAAGAAATCTCATTAATATTTGTTTCGTATCTTAAAAAAATATTGAGTATTTCATTTAGTCTGGTTAACAAGTTCAAGTTTCGCAGCCCGTACACTGCCTATACTTAACTCATAACCGCTACATAAGTACAACATTTCATGCTTCTCACTCTCGGTCTAATACTAGTCATAGCAAAAATATGATCACCAGATTTTTATAAAAATCTAGTTAGCATCTATATACTTAATACATGCCATTTGCATGCATATGCAAAAGAAACACAGTGTGAAATTAACCATATTGATTTCCAGATTTTACAACAATATCATGTTAGTTGTCAAGTGTTATCCATATGGAATAATATCACAAATTTATAATTTAACTTTCAATTACTATTGTTTAAAACATGTTATATTTTCATATTTAATAATCATGATAAACAAGCAAAATTAATATGATAAAATGCCACAAGAAATTAGATAAAAAGAAAAGTATAAAACTAATAACACAAACAATCTAAGAATTTTAACATGCAAGCAAGCTTAGTCTTCAGCTTCAGCAATAAGACTGGTTAGAAATCAATCCTTTTTAGTGAAATCACAAGAATAAAAAATATTGTACATTGCTGAACATCAAATATAAGCACAAGTTTATTATAATGAAATAATTTTAAAAAGTATCCTAACAATCTAACATTGAAGAAAAATTTTTTACCTGCTGTCTCTCTCTCCCTCTCGCTGTCTCTCTCTCCCTCTCGCTTTGACGCTTTCGGCCAAGCGAGAAGAAAATCAAGGAAATTTTCTTTCTCCGTTCCATTTCGCGTTCCATTTCGCGTTCCATTTCGCTGCACTCAAACCCCCAATTTCTTTTATTTATTTATTTATTTATTTATTTTTGTTTATTTTGGAGGCTTGGCTAAATCTAAAAGCATAGTATTTTCATGCCAAATGCCTTTAATTTGGTTGAATTGAACAAAATTTTAAGTTTTCCTTCAAGCAAGGAATATTTCAATAATAACTTTTTTAAAAAATCTCATTTCGAATATATAAAGAAATAAGAACAATATTCTTGTCACAAAACAAAACAAAAAGTTTACCTGAATTTTACATGTTTGCGACTCAAAAATTTAAAATTTTATTTCTAAAATTTGTGTGGGCTTAATCTTAGGTTTTAATTCATTACAATAAAAATTGTATTTTAGTTTTCAATTCATTTTATTCTTGGTCATAGGTTTAAAAAAAATTACAATTTTGTTTAGTATATTTTTTATTTTTTATGTCTTAAATTTCTTATAATAAAAATTATAATTTGATTCTCAATTTTTTTCAAAACACACGATTTGTTGAAATTATAATTGATTTTGATCTTATGTCTTATTTTTTTTATAATAAAAATTATAATTTTTATTTCTCGTTTTCTATTAGTTTTGATCTTAGGTTCTAATAAGTCACCTAACTTTTTGTGGTCTTAATTTTAAATTTTAATTTCTTATAATGAAATTTTTAGTTTGAGTACCTAATTTTTTTTTAATTTGGTCTTAATTTATTACATACATCTCTTTTTTTTGAAAAATTTAATTGATGCATGTTAATAATAAATTTAGTGAGTGCCTAAGATCCGTTGAAATTGTCATATATAGGTCGTGAATTAAATTTTAATCAGCCTTATGAATTAGGTTAGATGAATCTGAGTCAATCCTATCTAATTCCTACAGCTCAATAAGACCAAATTAATAAGTAAGGTGCAATTTTATTTATATCACTTAAATTTAATTATTTTATATATTTAAAACTCAAAATATTAATATCTTATACTAATTAATTTTGAAAATTATATGAAAATAATAATAATTTATGTTAAATATAAAATATTAAAAATTTGGATGATAAATATATAAAATAGTTAAATTTTTATGATTTTTATGATATTTTTACCATTGACCTGACAAATAAATATCATTATAAATTATGTTTGTGAGAGTTGGCAATTTGGCCTGATTTTTTTTTTAACAGAGTTATTTGGCCAAGCACGTCACATGAAAAAGTCTGTATAAAGTTAATAGAATATTTTATTATTAATGTCACATTTAATGAGAAGGTTGATGGTTAGCTACCATTATTAAAAAAAATTGAAAGAATAATTATTTACATATTATAGTAAATTTATTATTTTGTATTTTTTTATTTATATTTTAACCTACAGTGTGAAAATTACTAAATAATAAATTTATTGTAATTTACAAGCACTTCTCCCTAAAAAAAGTTACGAACAATTTCACTGAGAAATAAAAAATTCATGTGATTTTATTTATAATCATTTATTTAAAGTGTGAATATTAACGGACTTTATTTTCTAATTTTATAAATTTATGTAGATTTACATGATTTTTTTTAAAATGATTTATATGATCTTTAAGTCAACTAGAATCACAAAACTATCATCAGAAATAACATTTTTTTAATAACAAATTTAAATTCACCAACTTCAGATCACAAAAAGTTATATTAAAAAATATTTTCCTCAAAAGTACTTTTGATCAAATTATTGGTTGACCAAGTCAATGCTTGTTCTCATGTAGGCCAAAAGCTCATTCTATATAATTGAATGCTTCCTAAAATAAAATAATTATATTTTCTAAAGTAGAGCAATTATATATATATATATATATATATATATATATATGAGGTTTTCTTCAATTTACTTCATTATAATATATAGATATTAAAAGCAAAATTTGATTCAAATTTATATTATTTTCTTTGATTTTCAGACTCAGAAAAAATAATGTTGCGGTTAAGCCATTAAATTTTCAAAACAATATAGCCATTTTGTTATTAAGTTTAACACAATGATCATAATCAAAATCAAAATGATCTCAATTTAAAAAATAATAATAATAATAAATAATTTTTTTAATCATTCTACTTAAATTTAATATGAAAAAATATTATTTTACTTTACATATTCAATAATTTTTAACAAAAATATTAATTTTATTTCACATTCTAAATTAAAATACTCAAATTGAGTATTTTTGTCGAGAATTTCTCATTGTATTCAGGCAAAATAGCTCATCATTTCCTGAAAACGCCCCAGTTTTAGAGCAATTTCTGAAAGGATTCATATTATGTTTGATTCGACAAGTTTTAAACTGACTGTCAACTGCCTAAAACAACCCTTCGTGTTTTTCATCTAGGAATTTGGACTTAACAACATGATAGAATTCAACATGTTTCCAATTTTATGACAATGTTGATTTAAATTAAAATTAACAATGTTTAACATGTAAATGGTTCGTATATCATCTATAAACGTAAGAGTGATATTATGTTTAAAATTATTGAGTATATGAAATTAAATAATATTTTTTTATAATAAAATTTGTGTAGAATGTTTAAAAATTTTATTATTATTGTTATTATTATTATTTTTAAATTAGGATCATTTTGGTCTTAATTTTAGTCCTAATTTTAGTCTTTGCGCCAAATAGGGAAGTGCCGGACCAAATGCTAAAAGAACAAATCCAACAGTTATTTTTGAGTCTTTTTATTTTAGTAAAGGGGCTTTTGGTTTATTATTATCTTGGTGTTATGTTATGTATGTTACATTTAGATTATATATTTTGACTAATAATATTATAATTTAATATAAAATTATTTATAGATATTATTAAATTAAATAATTATTTTTTCTATATAACATAACATAACATCAAGATAACATTAAACCAAACGTCTCCTGAATGATATGTACTCAAATTCATTTTTTTATTTTTTACATTTTCACTATTTATTTTTATTTTATTTCCCCCAAATATTATAATTTTCACTTCCCTAATTTGAGAATTGTAATGCGTGAATTACAATCTTAATTTGAGTTTTTGTGCAATTTTTTTTTTATTGTGCTATAAGAAGCTCTACTTTTGCATTTTTATTATTGAGAGTGAAAATACGTACTTGCCCCCTCAAACATGTGAGTATAATTTTCACATATGTTTTCTCATTTGATTATTTTTAAAGAAGCAAAGTGAAACATTATTAAGAGGGCGTTTGGTTTAATGTTATCTTAACGTTATCTTTTGTTATCTAGAAAAAATAATTGTTTGGTTTAATGACATCTATAAATAATTTTATATATTTTTTAATCTTTAATTTTACATTTTTCACATTAATTTTTTGAATATTATATTTTATTTTAAGTAGATTTAATTTAATATTATTTTAATATTATATCACATTTTTAGATATATATATCAACTTTTGAAGATTGGTGCCAATGGATGTAATAAAAAAAAAACAGTGTGTTTAAAATTTAACTTAATTGTATAATGTTTTTTACTGTAGTTGAATTAGCCAATTAATGCTCAGATGTCATGCAATAATTGACCATTAATCAATTGTTGCTTAACCACTAATTTTTAAAATATTTTACTTTTAATTTTGTATTTTAGATTTGATTTACATCCATTTCACACAAATTAATCTTCATACATATATATATATAAATATATATATATATATATATAGATATATACACACGGAATAGTAATTAAAAATAATTAATTAATAATAACACTTAAAAATGATAATTAATAATAGAGAAGTTTGTATATACACCCTTTAATTATTTTAATTATATATTAAATTCTTTATTTTTTATTTTGCAATTTAACCCACAAATCATTATAAAATGGAAGACTGTGGTTTATTTTGGGAAGATTTGAAATTAAATTGTGAAATAAAAAAATAAAGATATTATCAAAAAAGAAGAAGTGAGTTATTTTAACTAAAATAATTTTATTTTATATCCAACATAAATACGAATATTAAAATTAATTTTATTTTATATTTTATATATTTTATTATATGAAATTAATTTTTTTATTAAATTTATAAAATAAAATTACACTTAGAATCAATTTAGTCCTCACAATTATAAAAGCTGATGGAGGAGAGCCTGCCGAATCACTCCTCTCCTCGCTAACTCGTCAAGAAGTACAGACGAGGCCATGGCTTCCAATAGTTCTCTCGTCCTCCTCCTCCCCCTCTTTCTCTTCACTGCCATGGTGGCGATCGCTGCCGCACAGCCACCAGCTGGTTTTCGAATTGCAACGCTTGCGGAACGTCTTTATTTGACTTACCTCCTCAGATTGAGGGCGTATCGGTTGAACTTCCGTATGATACGGAACGGAGTCTTAGCCACCACAGGAGCGATGCGGATGATCAGTAGAATAAATATAGATCGAGCTTTCGTTATGGACGTAGGCCCTCGTCGATATTGCCTCCTCGAAGTTGTGGCCAACGCTTTTGATTACAGAACAGTCCCTGCTCAATCTGCACCAAGTTTAGCCATTCGGGATAGGGTCGTGGCAATTGTAACAGTAATAGTGCTGAATGGTAATTTCTATCAAGCCGAGGTACGGCACCTCGATAATTTTTTACCTCCACTTGAACCGTGAGAAAAAGATCACTAATCTCCATGAATAAAAGGCAATATTGCAGCCTCCAAAAAGTTGTGAGTTGTGGTTCCATGCATGTATGTTTCATTCTCTTATTATATATATATATATATATAAAGTAATTATTTGTGTTGCTCTGTGATGATTACACGCAATCATATCCGACCCACAAATAATTTTTGACTCGCACTGAACGTGTACCACCTGGTTGGATTCGGAGCTGATTAATTCTACCCCAAAAAAAAAAAAACTAAATTGGTGTTACCATGTGTTTATTAATTATTAAAGAATTCTGTCACATGCCAAATAGTTTCTTACAAGTTATAATAATTTCTAGTTTACAGATATTGTATTACAAATCAAAATTTTAATAGTTTTAATTGAGATTAAATTTAATTTTTTTTGGACTAAATAGAATTCCCTATAATAAGATAAGAAGAATTTCTATAATTTCATATGTCCTCTAATAGGTTCATTTGATCAACAACTTGTAATTTTCTGTATATATAGTACTAACTAGCTAAGAAATAAATCAAGTTCTATAGTGCTGGTACTTGCAGCAGGTTTAATTATTCAATATTTAAAAAATTAGTGTTAATTATTCAAGAAAAGTTCTAGGTCGATTCGAAACTCGATTCAAAAATCCGATCTATCGCAGATCAGTGAACGGATCGAGGTCGACCTTGTTCTGATCCGATTTTTAAATCTATTCAATGTATCCGGATCGAATTCATATCAAGGCCAACTCAATCTTAATCTAACCTATTTACAAGCCTATGTGCAATCTTACTTTCCTGGCCACCATAAAAATTGCTATATATGCATGTGTTCGATCCCCGTATTACAAATTTCTCAATGCGGAAAATCTTAATGTAATTAAATATCAAGTTGGAATCAAACTAATTAATTTTTGAGGGCCTACTAATGATAATATGTACTTTAAATCTTAATAATTATCATGAGCTTAATTGATATCAAATTTTTAATGAATGATTCGATCCGAATATGAAATGATATTATCTAACAACTAGCTAAATGTGTAGCAAGGTTCATAACCTGCACACAAACATAATAATAATTATATAAATTGTATTGTATATTAGAAACTCATCAATAAAGCTTTAAAGTGTCAAATATTATTATATATGTCAATCATAGTCAATCCGACTACACAGTCGGACACTCGGACCTCCGATTTCGACCGGATCGAGCCGACGAGATGAATCCTGTTCAGTTGTGTTACTGCAACCCTGGGATCATATTTGGTGCAAATATCAATATCTTAATTAAAATAGTATCTCCATAAAAATAATAATAAATAAATTTTTATTATAATTTATATAAATTTTAATATAAAAATATTATTTTATTTTATATATCTATTTATTTTTAATTAAAATATAAACTTTATTTTATATTTTAAATTAAAATACTCAAATCGATATTTTGGGTCTAAGATGTTAAATAAAATGAATAATTTTATTTAATAATTAAGTATATAAAATAAAAAAATATTATTTATTTTAAAATTTAGGTAAAATATAATAAAATTTTATTATTATTATTATTATTATTATTATTATTATTAGAATTAGTATTATTTTGATCTTGATTTTGAACATTGCATCAAACAAAGTCTAAAATTTCACTAGAAATTTATGCATGGAGGTTTAAACTTTTGCAGGACATATAAATTTCATAATAAAGAATTTAACAAGATTTTTTTAATTTTAACCCATATTATTGTAAAATGAAATTTGCATAAAGAGCTTGCATGCATGCTAGTTTGCTGAGTTTGAAAGAGCAATGAGAGGAAGTCAATTTGCTTGATTCATAAGGTCGCAAATCATGTTTGTTTTTCTTGAAATTTGAATATATTATAAATAGTGAAGTCTATTACAAATTCTTTAGTTATATATTTTTGTGATTTTAACTGCAAGATAGGCTAATAAACTCTTTAATTAAAACTATTAGAATAGAATAATTTTCTAATAGAATTGGGCTTAAAGAATAGATTTATATCATATGAAATCGGATTTAAGTGATGTTTAATTTATTATTTAAAAGAATTCTTGAGCTTTAAAATAACATATTATATGTTTCCGTATAAAGAGATTTTAGTGATCTTCATTGAGTTTAAATTTGGTATTCAAAATCTATTTTTTATAATTCAGATAGAAATCGGAGGTCTAAATTGTAGCAAGTTTTGGTATATCAAATGATCTCAATTTAAACGAAATTTGGCAAAACTTAGTTTAATATGTTAGCTACAACTTTCATGTTCAAATCCGTGATTAATTCCGAATTAAAAGTTAGGTTTGGTGGCTTTGAATCTAAGCTGATAGTTTTCCCCAAAATTATGTTAGGTAATGATTTAGAGAGGATTAGCCCTATTAAATGGATTCCAAATAATATGAAAATTAGCAGGTTCACTTCATGTTCAACAATTTTGATGTTTGATACATGGATAGAAAATGTCATTTGATATATGTTTTATTTGACTCAATGTAGAACTGAAATCTGAAAATTTAGAATACAAATACATATATTACTTTTGTGATAGTTATCTTGTTCAAATGTTCTACAAAATGAATGAAAACATGTAGAGTGATGGATCACTTAATTTATTACATTGTTTACATTTGGAGTTGGTTTTAAAAAGAGTTATATTATGAAGTTTTAGTTTGATGAAAATGAAAGTAAATTCAGATTTATTAGAAAGCTATGAATATTAAAATGTGGTTATCTATGAGCAGAAGATAAGGTTTTATTATTACTTTTGTGACTATAAAATATCAAATTTGTTATTAAATAGTTAATTAACTTATGAGCTGTCACTGTGATGCAAATAGCATGATGAGTTTTTAGTCATTTGCGCATTGGAATAATATTTTATTTGGAATGATGATTAATTAAGTATTGTCATATATCTTTTGAGATGATATAAACTATAATAAAAATAATTATTATTTGTTAAAGTAAGAACTATGATGAATATTACCGAGTAGCTTCGAGGGCTAGTGAAAATGAATTAAGTCGGGATCGACACAAGGACAAGTGTACGAACTTGTGAAGTGGTCGAATCTCGAACTTGTGAATAAGATTTTGAGATAAAATATTTGACATGCGACAATTAAGTTTTAATTAGGTTTCTTATTGTGTTTCTGTCCTTGCCTTATCTTGACTTTAGGGGATGACGATTTCCAATTTGCCACTGAAGGCTAGGGCGCTACGACGTCCAATATTTGAAAAAAGCAGATGAGGCGTAAACCAAGAAAGTTGCGTAAATTTAATTTTAGTATTAGTTGTATCTAAGAATGATGTAAAGTGATGTGTATTGTTGTGCAAACTTATATTTAAGGAATCACTTTTTTGTTTATTTCTTATGCTTATCTAGACTTTTTGTTTAGCCTATTGAGTCTATTCTAATGGACTCCTGCATGGTTCATAGCAGGTATAGCACAGTGCAAGGGGAAAAGGAATAGAAGCCAGAGAGAAAATACATTAAAAATATCTGAGATTTAGTTGTTATACTTAGAAATATGAATTAAGAAATCTTAATGAGTTATCCTTTTGATGTAATTTATATAAAGCAAAATTATAAATTATAGTGTACTTCTTGAGGAGGTAGCGAGGAGTGAAGGAGGCTCCTCAATGCAAGACATGCACGATTCCGGCTGGCTCTCTCCCATCGGCTTTTATAATCACGAGGCCTTCGAGATTTATTTTTTTTAAAAAAAAAATAATTTATTTTATAAATTTAATAAATAATAATAATTTCATATAATAAAATACAAAAATATATAAAATAAAATTAATTTTAATATTTTAATTTTTGTTGGATATAAAATAAAATTATTTTAGTTAAAATTTATGTTGACTTAAAAATATTTCGAACCAAATAAAATTTTAAAATAACTCACTGCTTCTTCTTTAATAATATATTTATTTTTTAATTTAATTTCAAATCTTCTCAAAATAAATCACGATCTTCCATTTCATAATGATTTATATGTTAAGTTGTGAAATAAAAAAAATAAAGAATTTAATATAAAATTAAAATAATTAAAGAATGTGTATACAAATTTCTCTATTATTAATTATCATTTTTAAGTGTTATTATTATGTAATTAAATTTAGTTATTATTAATTATTTTTATTACTATTCTGTATATATTATATATATATATATATATATATTATGTATGTATGAAGATTAATTTGTGTGAAATGGATATAAATCAAATCTAAAATACAAAATTAAAAGTAAAATATTTTAAAAATTAGTGGTTAAAGAACAATTGATTGATGGTCAATTATTGCGTAGCACCTGGTCATGATTGCCCAAGACAACTACAATTAAAAAAAATGCAATTAAGTTTAATTTTAAATATTCTTTTTTATTACACCCCTTAGCACCATAAACTTTTCGACCTCACTAAGAAATTATAATGAAAATATTTTTCAAATATGAGACACTGTAATTCTGAGATAAACTCCTTTCTTATAGAACACTGCTTAAACGTAAAGATTTTGATTGATCATATATATTCGTTGGCTCTCAGGATTTTAACATGTTGGTCTACGAATCTTAAAAAATTGAAATTACATCTAAAAATATAATATAATACCAAAATAATATTAAATCAAATCTCCTTAAAATAGAATATAACATTCAAAAAATCAAAATTTCTCTAAATTGAATTTCTTACATGTGCAACAATAATAATAATTAAATCCTAATTTCAGTAGATAGAGTTGACTATGTGAATTCTTTGCTTTCAATATAGTCCACTAAATAACAACTTCTTATTTAGTATTAAATACGTAAAATCAGTCCTTATAATTTTTCGTATGTGCTAAGGTGGATGTGTGAATATACACCAAAGGATAATAAGAAATGAGTATATCTACGAAAAAATTAGTGTTGTACCAATTGAAGATAGATTTAGAGAAAGTCAGCTTAGATAGTTTGGATATATAAATCGTAAGCTAATTGAAGCTTCACTTTGAAAAGTCGAGTTATTGGATTTTACTATATTCAAAGAGGAAGAGAGAGACCAAAAAAATATGATAAAAAACTATAAAGAGTGATCTTACTCACTTAGTCCTAGATATGAATTTGTTAATTGATAGAGTGTAATAGAAAAAAAAGATTTATATAGCCAACTCCAGTTAGTGAGATTAAGGCTAGGTTGTTTTTTTGTCTTTCACGTTCTCTAGGTCAAAATGTTCTTATCAAGTTTCTATTAGCTTATAATTTATATACTCAAGCAATCTAAGTAGGCTTTTTTAAGTTTATCCCAAATTGAAGCACTTCAATTTTCTCATAAATATATATATTATTTCTCATTATATATATATAGACTCATTTATCATAGGCTTATAGCATTTATGTAACATCCTGGCCGCCAGTAACCCAAGCTTAATATCATCGCACTCAAATTACTAACGATCGAGATGCTAGAGATAAAAATTCTCCCACTTTTAAAATTAATCCACTAAAATTTTTTTTGTTTATCATTGGTACACCATAGTTTGTAATTTTGCTTTATATAGGTTACATCAAAAGGATAATTCATTAAGATTTCTTAATTCATATTTCTAAGTATAACAACTAAATCTCAAGTATTTTTAATGTATTTTCTCTATGGCTTCTCTTCTGTTTTCCCTTGCACTGTACTATACCTGTCATGAACCATGCAGAAGTCTGTTAGAACAGACTCAACAGGCTAAACAAAAAGTCTAGATAAGCATAAGAAATAAACAAAAAAGTGATTCTTTAAATATAAGTTTGCACAATCATACACATCACTTTATATCATTTTTAGATACAACTAATACTGAAATTAAATTTACGCAAAAGTTTCCTTTTTTATTTAATCACTTTTACTTTTGGGCCCTGGTTTCTTGGTTTATGCCTCATCTGCTTTTTTCAAATATTGGACGCCGTAGCACCCTAGTCCTCAGCGGCAAATTGGGAATCGTCATCCCCTAAAGTCAAGATAACGCAAGGACAAAAACGCAACAAGAAACTTAATTAATTGTCGCATGTCAAACATTTTATCTCAAAATCTTATTCACAAGTTCTAGATTCGACCACTTCACAAGCCCATACGCTTGTCCTTGTGTCGATCCCGACTTAATTCATTTTCACTAGCCCTCGAAGCTACTCGGTAATATTCATCATAGTTCTTACTTTAACAAATAATTATTATTTTTATTATAGTTTATATCATCTCAAAAAATATATGACAATACTTAATTAATCATCATTCCAAATAAAATATTATACCAATGCGCAAATGACTAAAAACTCATCATGATATTTGCTTCACCTCATAAGTTAATTAACTATTTAATAATAAATTTGATATTTTATAGTCACAAAAGTAATAATAAAACCTTATCTTCTGCTCATAGATAACCACAATTTAATATTCATAGCTTTCTAATAAATCTGAATTTACTTTCATTTCCAATTTCATCAAACTAAAATGTCATAATATAACTCTTTTTAAAATCAACTCCAAATGTAAACAATATAGTAAATTAAGTGATCCATCACTCTACATGTTTTCATTCATTTTGTAGAACATTTGAACAAGATAACTATCACAAAAGTAATATATGTATTTGTATTCTAAATTGTCAGATTTCAGTTCTACATTGAGTCAAATAAAATATATATCAAATGACATTTTCTATTCATGTATCAAACATGAAAATTGTTGAACATGAAGAGAACCTGCTAATTTTCATATTATTTGGAATTCATTTAACGGTGATCGCCGCCACACAGCCAGCCGGTCACCCCAGTTCCAACGCTTCAGGAACTTTTTCTTTTGAGGCACATCCTACGAATGAGGATTTTGTTGTTGAACTACCGTACCATACGGGACGGAGTCTTAGCCACCACAGGAGCGATGCGGCTGATCGCTGAAGTAAATGTATTTCGTGCTTACGCTCTCCACGTAACCCCCTGCCGTTCGAATATACCACATCGAAGTTGTGGCCAACGCTTATGATTATAGAACAGTCCTTGGTCAAGTTTTACTAATTGAAATCGTTCGGCCGGGGGTCATGGCAATGGCGACTGTAATAGTAGTGCTGAATGGTAATTTCAATCAAGCTGTGATAGAGCAACTCTCTGCTTTTTTCCCTCTACCTCCACCTCAACCGTGAGAAAAAGATCACTAATCTCCATGAATAAAAGGCAATATTGCAGCTTCCAAAAAGTTGTGGTTAATTCCATGCATGTATGTTTCATTCTCTTATTATATATCCAATATATATATATAAAGTGATTATTTGTGTTACTCTCTATGATTACACGCAATCATATCCGACCCACAAATAATTCTTGACTCGCACAGATCGTGTGCCACTAGGTTGGATTCGAAGCTGATCCAACTCAAAAAAAAAAAAAAAAACTCAACTCATGTTACCATGTGTTTGTTAATTATTAAAGAATTGTATGAGATGTGTCACATGCCAAATAGTTTCTTACAAGTTAATTATAATAATTTCTGATTTCTGACAGATGAATTACAAATCAAAATTTAAATTGTTTAATTTCTTAATTGAGATTAAATTTAATTTTTTTAGAATAAATAGAATTCCCTAGCTATAATAAGATTTCATATGTCCTCTAACAGGTTCATTTGATCGACAGCTTGTAATTTCCTGTATAGTACTAACTAAGAAATAAATCAAGTTCTACAGTGCTGGTGCTTGCTGCAGGTTTAATTTTTCACTATTTAAAAAATTAGTGTTAATTATTTAAGAAAGTTTCAGGTCTATTCGAAAATCCAAACTATCGCAGATCAATGAACGGATCCAGGTCGACCTTGTTCTGATCCAATTTTTAAACCTATTCGAATGTATCCGGATCGAATCCACATCAAGGCCAACACAATCTTAATCTGACCCATTTACAAGCCTACGTGCAATCTTACTTTCCTAGCCACCATAAAAATTGCTATATATGCATGTGTTCGATCCCCGTATTACAAATTTCTCAATGCGAGAAATCTTAATTTAATTAAATATTGTTGACGTCGGGATGTGGGGGTCCCAGGAAACACCGAAAAGAAAGAGATTTTCGAGAGACGGCGGCGCGCAAAGGGGTGAGCCTGTTAATGAAAGCTCAAGAAGGAGAACTAGTTCAGAGCATTCAGAGAAACGCACAGAGATGTAAAGTGGTTCAGGGAGAAAATCCCCTACGTCCACCGGTCGATCAGCAAGGATATTTCACTAATGGAAAAAGATAGCCCTCAAGGCCTACACAATGCTTTCTTAAAGAAAAGAAGAAGAAGAAGAAGAGGAAAGGAAAAAAGAGAAAAGCTCCTCAGTTGGGACCTTGTTACAAGAATCAGAGTCCAAGGGTTCCTCTTCTCTGTATGTATCTGCCTCTGTCTTCTGGAGGAACTGTTCAGCGGTATTTATAGCTGTTGGAGCGCATAGCTTCACCCTGGTTTTCCGAAGAAAAGGTGATGGACAGGCTCTGGGTTCACGCCATTTGTCTGCCACTGGAGAGGTCCGCAGCAGTACGAGGAGGACGATAACTTTTAATACTGGTACTTCTTCTGAGGAAGGGTGCATGTACGAAGAACGGCGGGGTTAGGTGAAGTTGATTGTGACAGGCGTTTGCTCTGTACCCTCGTGCCCGGCGTTACAAAGGATAATCCCGACTCATCGTGGACGAGGTTGGGTTATATCCTCGTGCCCGAGGTTTGACCTGGTCAAAAGTCCTGCAAAACCTAAAGTTGAGTCAGCAAATCAATCAAGTGGAGACCAGCAAAGTGTCACATGTACGGTCAGGATGCAGCGCAGGAACCACGTGTTAACATCAGCCCCCCACTTGGAATCAAACCAATTAATTTTTGAGGGCCACCTAATGATAATATGTACTTTAAATCTTAATAATTATCAAGAGCTTAATTGATATCAAATTTTTAAGGAATGATCCGATCCAAATATGAAATGATATTATCTAACAACTAGCTAAATGTGTAGCAAGGTTCATAAACTATTATAATAGAATGATTTTCTGATAGAGCTGAGCTTAAATAATAGATTTATATCATATGAAATCGGATTTGAGTGATCTTTTATTTACTATTTAAAAGACTTCTTGAGCTATAAAATAACACTTATATGTTTCCATACAAAGAGATTTTAGTGATCTTCGTTGAGTTTATATTTGGTGTTCAAAATCTGTTTTTTGCAATTCAGATAGAAATCTGAGGTCTAGATTGTAGCAAGTTTTGGTATATCAAATGATCTCAATTTAAATGAAATTTGGCAAAAGCTTACTTTGATATGTTAGCTACAACTTTCATGTTCAAATCCGTGATTAATTCCGAATTAAAAGTTAGGTTTGATGGCCTTGAATCTAAGCTTACAGTTTTCTCCAAAATTATGTTAGGTTATGATTTAGAGAAGATTAGCCCAATTAAATGAATTCCAAATAATATGAAAATTAGCAGGTTCACTTCATGTTCTACAATTTTGATGTTTGACACATGGATAGAAAATAACATTTGATATATGTTTTATTTGATTCAATGTAGAACTGAAATCTGAAAATTTAGAATACAAATATATATATTACTTTTGTGGTAGTTATCTTGTTCAAATGTTCTACAAAATGAATGAAAACATGTAGAGTGATGGATTACATAATTTACTCCATTGTTTACATTTAGAGTTGATTTTAAAAAGAGTTATATCATGGCGTTTTAGTTGGATGAAATTGGAAATGAAAATAAATTCAGATTTATTAGAAAACTATGAATATTAAAATGTGGTTATCTATGAGCAGAAGATAAGGTTTTATTATTACTTTTGTGACTATAAAATATCAAATTTGTTATTAAATAGTTAACTAACTTATGAGCTGTCATTGTGATGCAAATAGCATGGTGAGTTTTTAGTCATTTGCGCATTGGTATAATATTTTATTTGGAATGATGATTAATTAAGTATTGTCATATATCTTTTGGGATGATATAAACTATATGGTGGGGACACCACGATCGACCGTCGATTTATTCCTGACAGAGTTTATCGCCGACGGTCGAGATCTAGCCATGCTGCTTCGATCTGGATTGCTTGACTATCAGGACAGATTGGAAAAGATGGATGCTGCGGATCGCTGACTCGATGGATTGGAAATCTCCTATTTATTCTGATTGATTGGAGATTCCATTTTGAGATGATTTTATTTCTCGCATTTATTTTGTATTAGTTGTTTCTATTTCAGTGATCATTATTTTAGGCATCTTATTTAGTATTTCCTCGTTTGTGTGAGGAATTTATTACATTATGTAATTTTTCTTTTTTTGAGTCAGTCTGTATGGAGGTCTATATAAACGCCTCCCTGTTACTCTTATTTTCTTAATGCTGAATATATTTGAGTTGTGTTTTCCCTCGGGATTATTTGATTCTGGAATGAATCGATATCCTGGATAGGGAAGGGCTTAGGCCTTGGGTGAGAATCCCTAAACTCCACCCGCTCTAGCTCCTCCCCTCCGGGTTCGATTCCATCCCTCTTACATCAGCTCTCTTCATCCTCGTTCACCCTGCTTGCTCGTTTGCGTTCTCAGATCTAGCTCCGCTCGACGCCCTGGTGCAGTTCTGCCCGACCCGCTGCACCTGCCAGCACGCGCCAGCGCACCTGCTCGAGTGCGTCAGCGCACCTGCCCGAGCGCGTCAGAGCGCGACTGCCCGAGAGCTCCCGCGCGCGCCTGCCAGCACGCCGCCAGCACCTAGCATCGTTCGCGCGCCCGTCTGCACGCCAGCGCCCGCGCACTGCTCGCGCGCCGTCCTGCACGCCGCCGCCGCGCCGTGTCCGCGCTTGCCAGCGCCCGCTCGCTGCTCGCGCGCCCGTCTGCACGCCGCCGCCGCGCCCGCGGTCCGCGCTTGCCAGCGCCCCGGCGCCCCGCATCCGCGCCCGCCTACGCCCGCGCGTTTGCGTCCGCCTGCGCCGCACCCGCAGCTGCGCCCGCACCAGAACTCGCGTGCGCCTCGGCTGAGCCCTAATTATTTGGAGAAATTACGTCGTGGTCCCTGAATTTTCTGGCTCAGGTACGAATTTCAACAAAACCTTTTAATCTAGTAAAATTGAATAATCTGGATTTTTCTACTCGCTTGTGATTTGCTCGAACTTGTTCCGCCTGTGCGACCTTTCATTATTGAGTGATTTTCAATTACTGTTGGTAAATATTGTGAGAACCTTAATCCTGTTCCCCGTTTCTGATTTATTGAAAACCGGATTGCGCCCTAATCTGACATTGGTAATTCTCAATTTACTTCGACTTATTTATTTAAAATTTTAAAAGTAATTAGTTTTGCGGGCTTAATTAATTTCTCAGTCCTCACAAAATTATTCTCTGAAATTCAAGCATTATTTTGTGAAAATCTACTTTATAAAATTGTTGATCTCTAAATTGCATTATCATTCATCTGTCCCGCATCACTATAATAAAAATAATAATTATTTGTTAAAGCAAGAACTATCATGAATATTATCGAGTTGCTTCGAGGGCTAGTGAAAATGAGTTAAGTCGGGATCGACACAACAACAAGCGTACGGGCTTGTGAAGTGGTCGAATCTTGAACATGTGAATAAGATTTTGAGATAAAATATTTGACATGCAATAATTAAGTTTTAATTAGGTTTCTTATTGCGTTTCTGTTCTTGCCTTATCTTGACTTTAGGGGATAACGATTCCCAATTTGTCGCTGAGAGCTAGGGCACTACGACGACCAATATTTGAAAAAAGCAGATGTGGCATAAACCAAGAAACCAGGGCTCAAAATTAAAAGTGATTAAATAAGAAATGAAACTATTGTGTAAATTTAATTTCAGTATTAGTTGTATCTAAGAATGATGTAAAGTGATGTGTATATGGTTATGCAAACTTATATTTAAGGAATCACTTGTTTGTTTATTTCTTATGCTTATCTAGACCTTTTGTTTAGCCTATTGGTATGTTCTAATGGACTCCTGCATAGTTCATGGCAGGTATAGCACAGTGCAAGGGAAAAAGGAAGAGAAGCCAAAGAGAAAATACATTAAAAATGCCTGAGATTTAGTTGTTATACTTAGCAATATGAATTAAGAAATCTTAATGAGTTATCCTTTTGATATAACCTATATAAAGCAAAATTACAAATTATGGTGTACCAAAGATAAAAAAAACGTTTAGTGGATTAATTTTAAAAGTGAGAATTTTTATCTCTAGCATCTCGGTCGTTAGTAATCTGAGTGCGATGATATTAAGCTTGGGTTACTGGCGGACGGGATGTTACATAGATGCTATGAGCCTATGATAAATGAGTCTATATATATAATGAGAAATAAATATATTTATGAGAAAATTGAAGTGGCTTCAATTTGGGATAAACTTAAAAAAGTCTACTTAGATTGCTTGGGCATATAAATTATAAGCTAATAGAAACTTGATAAGAACAATTTGACCTAGAGAAAGTGAAAGACAAAAAAACAACCTAGCCTTAATCTCACTAAGTGGAGTTGGCTATATGAATCTTTTGTTTCTATTACGCACTAAGGATCTAGGTCTAAGTGAATAAGATCACTCTTTATAGTTTTTTGTCATTTTTTTTCCTCACTCGTGCTCTTTGAATATGGTAAAATCCAATAACTCGACTTTTCAAAGTAAAGCATAAATTAGCTTATGATTTATATATCCAAACTATCTAAGTTGACTTTCTCTAAGTTTATCCTCAACTGGTACAACACCAATTTTTTCGTAAATATACTCATTTCTTATTATCATTTGGTGTATATTCACACATCCACCTTAGCACAAAAGAAAAATTATAAAGATTGACTTTACGTAATTAATACTAAATGAGAAGTTGTTATTCAGTGGACTATATTGAAAGCAAAGAATTCACATAGTCAACTCTATCTACTGAAATTAGGATTTAATTATTATTATTGTTGCACGTGTAAGAAATTCAATTTAGAGAAATTTTGACATAAATTATAAAACATGCTAAACATATTTTTATAGTACTTATTTAGAGAATTTTTTTCTCTTCCATTTAATATTGATAATTTTTTTATAATGAGCATGTTTAATTATATAATTAATAAATTAAGTTAATTAAAAAAATTAACAAAGAGAATATATTTCTGTCACCTCAGGATCGCCGATCAGAGAAGAAGTCGCCTGTGCCATGGGAGACTATTGTTTTGAAAAATCGCCCATGTGTTTTTACTATTTTTTAAAATTAAACTTAATTTGATTATCTAAATATATTTTTGGGATATCTATTTTATAAATATTGAGCAAAATAGTGTATTTGTTATATTTAAAAAAATACTAATTAATAATTAGAAGATATCGCTGGATAAAAAAGGTTTTTTAAAAGGATTTTACCGTAATTATATCAAATTCTTTAAAATTAATATCAAGATTAATTTGGTTCTAATTATTTTTAATTATTCTAAATTGACCAAAATTTTAAGTCTTCCTTTGAGCAAGGAATAAGTGACGTCCCAAGATCTTAATGTAGAATTATTATCCATTTTAGTTTTAAAAAAACTGTATGACTTGAGCACTTCTCAGAAAATCACTCATCTTAGTGTCACTCCAGCACAAGTATGCTTAACTATAGAGTTTTTTATAATTAACCTCATAATTTTGCTCTAAAAGATGCCTCTATCATTTGAGATCACGCTACCTACTTATATAGCTCAGTATTTTTCCTCTCATTCTTCCTTACCCTCTTCGATCATGGGGGAAGTGCAGTCACCCGTCCCAATGCTACACCAGCTCAAATACGTTTAACTATGAAATTGTCCATCATTAGCCTGACATTTTTGGCTTAAAAGGCTCATCTACAATTTGAAATCACGTCATCTACCTATACAGCTGTGGATCTCCCTCTATTTCTGATATGAAACTATTCATTCTTGTATCTCTCACACCAGTTATTATTTGGCCTAGAAGTTTGCCAGAATCCGTACTTTGCCTCAATGATTTATTTTTCTTAGGACATCATCCGACTATCACTGATCCCACCATCTTCGGCCACGAGAGTCACAGAATATTTCAATGATAATATATTTAACAAATCTAATTTAAAATATAAAAAGAAATAAGAATAATATTCTTGCCACAAAACAAAACAAAAAAGTTTACCCGGACTCTACATTTTATTTCTCAATTTTGTGTTGGCTTAATAGCAGATTTTAATTCATTACAATAAATATTGTATTTTGGTTTTTGAAAAAATTATAATTTTGTCTCTTATTTTTGTTCATTTTTTGAATTAGTTTTAATTTCTTATAATAAAAATTATAATTTAGTCCTAAATTCTTGTTATTTTTAATATCAATTTTTAAAAAAATATAATTTGATCACCCGCTTTGTTGAAATTATAATTGATTTTGATCTTATGTACTATTTCTTTATGATAAAAATTATAATTTTATTTCTTCTTTTCCATTAGTCTTGAACTTAGGTCCTAATAAATTATGGTTTAGTCACCTAACTTTATGTGCTCTTAATTTTAAATTTTGATTTCGTATAAGATCCCGAATTTCTTTTAAACATGGTCTTGAGTTATTACATATATCTCTTTTTGTGAAAAAATTAATCGATGCATTTTAATAAAAAATTTAGTGAGTGCCTAATAGATCCATTAAAATTGTCATAGGTCATGAATTGAATTTTAATCAGCCTTATGAATTAGGTCAGATGAGTCTGAATCAATCCCATCTAATTCCTACAGCTCAAAATATATGACCAAATAAGTAAGGTGCAATTTTATTTATATCACTCAAATTTAATTATTTTATATATTTAAAATTCAAAATATTAATATTACATACTAATTTTGAAAATTATATGAAAATAATAATAATTTATGTCAAATGTAAAATATTAAAAATTTAGATATTAAATATATAAAATAGTTAGATCTTTATAATTTCTGTGGTTATAAACTATGTTTGTGAGAGTTGGCGATTTGGCCTGATTTTTATTTTTTAGCAGAGTTATTTGGCCAAGCACGTCACATGAAAAAGTCTGTATAAAATTAACAGAATATTTTATTATTTTTATTATGGTATTTAATAAGAAGGTAATTAAATAATGAGCTGCGAATATTAAAAATAAATAAAAAATTAATTACTTACATATTATAGTAAATTTATTATTTTATATGTTTAATATTTATATTTGTTAATTTATATTTTATACTATAAAGTGTATATAAAAATTTCTTTCATATCGTAATTATATTTTTATAATTTATGATGTGCATAATATAATAAAAATGTGTATAATATAATTTATAAGTATAAATAGATAATATGTAAAATAATAAATTTATTATAATATATAAGTGGTTATTCCTAAAACAATTATGAACTACTTCACTGAGAAATAAACGATTCATGCGATTTTATTTATAATCATATATTTAAATTATAAATATTAAAGGATTTTATTTTCTATTTTTAAAAATATGGGCTGCTAATCTTTCTTGCCCACTGTTATCTGATGAAGAAAACTTCATTAGATTTACATGATTTTTGTAAAAAAAAATAATTTATATGATCTTCAAGTCAACTAAAATCCCAAAACTATCAACAGAAATTACATTTTTTTTAACTATAAAAAAAGTAATTTTCTAATAATAAATTTAAATTCACTTACTTCATATCACAAATTAAAAAGTATATCCAACTACCTCAAATAATCAAAAATATTTTCCTCAAAGTATTAGTCTTGATCAAATTATTAGTTGACCAAGTCAATGCTTGTTCTCAAGTAAGCCAAAAGCCTGTTCTATACAATTGAATGCTTCTTAGGATAAAATAAATTTTATTTTCTAAAGTAGATCAATTTATATATAAAAGATTTTCTTCAATTTGCTTCATAATAACTTACAGATATTAAAAGCAAATTTTGATTCATATTTATATTATTTTCTTAGATTTACATGAATTATCTTTGATTTTTAGACTCAGAAAGGAATATGCTGCATTAAGTCATTAAGCTTTAAAACAAAACAACCACTTTGTTATTAAGTGCATGAAGAAATGCTAAAAGAATTTTTGATTTTTTTATTTTAGTAAATGACGTACTCAAATATGTCTTTTTGATTTTTGCATTTTCACAATTTTTTTATTTTATTTCCCCCAAGTACTATAATTCTCACTCCTCTAATTTGAAAATTATAATGATATAAATTACAATCTTAATTCAAGGTTCTATGCAATTTTTTTTTATTGAGCTAAGAGAAGCTTTACTTATGTATTTTCATTGTTGAGAATGAGAATATACACTTGTCCCTCAAAACAAGTGTGCGTTAATTTTCACGTAAGATTTCTTCTTTAGTTGTTTTTTAATTTCTAATTCTACATTTTTTCAATAATTGACCATCAATCAATTGTTGCTTAACCACTAATTTTTAAAATATTTTACTTTTAATTTTGTATTTTAGATTTGATTTACATCCATTTCACACTAATAAATCTTCATACATATATACATACATACATACATACATATATATATATATACACGGAATAGTATTTAAAAATAATTAATTAATAACTAATTTAAATTATTATTAATAATAACACTTAAAAATGATAAATAATAATAGAGAAATTTGTATGCACATCCTTTAATTATTTTAATTATATATTAAATTGTTTGTTTTTTTCATTTACAAGTTAACCCATAAATCATTATGAAATGGAAGATCGTAGTTTATTTTGGGAAAATTTGAAATTAAATTGTAAAATTAAAAAAAAATATTATTAAAGAAGAAACAATGAGTTGTTTTTAAGGTCCGTTTGGTTCAGAATTTTTCAACTCAATATAAAATTTAACTAAAATAATTTTTTTTTCATATTTAACATAAATTTAAATATTAAAATTAAATTATTTTATATTTTATGCATTTTATTATATGAAATTATTATTATTTATTAAATTTATAAAATAAAATATTTTTTTTTTTAAATAAAAAATAAAATCTCGAAGGCCTCGTGATTATAAAAGCCGATCGAGGAGAGCCAGCGGAATCGTGGTCTTGCATTGAGGAGCCTCCTTCACTCCTCGCTACCTCCTCGAGAAGTACTACAGACGAGGCCATGGCTTCCAATAGTCGTCTCCTCCTCCTCCTCCTCCTCTTCACCGCCATGGTGGCGATCGCCGCCGCACAGCCATCTGTTCACCGAATTGCAACGCCTCTGGAGCTTCGACGTTTGACTCAATTCCTCGAATCGAGTTCGAGCCTGTTGAACACCGGCATCGCACAGAGCAGACTCTTAGCCGCCACAGGAGTGATGTTAGGTGGAATACGTGTACTTCTCGCTTCCGTTGAGGGAGCATCCAACGTTCGAAGGTTCCACATCGAACTTGTGGCCAATTACGTTATTGACTTTACAATAGGCACTGATGGACTTTTACGAACGTTTACCATTAAGCCCGGGGGCATGGCAATGGCAACCATAATAGTGTTGAATGGTAATTTCAATCAAGCTGTGATGGAGCAACTCTCTGAATTTTTCCCTCTACGTCAACCGTTAGAAAAAGATCACTAATCTCCATGAATTTAAAAGGCAATATTTCAGCCTCCAAAAAGTTGTGCTTAATTCCATGCATGTATGTTTCATTCTCTTATTATATATCCAATATATATATATATAAAGTAATTATTTGTGTTGCTCTCTGATGATTACACGCAATCATATCCGACCCACAAATAATTTTTGACTCGCACTGATCATGTGCCACTAGGTTGGATTCGAAGCTGATCCAACTCAAAAAAAAAAAAAAAAAAAAACTCAACTGGTGTTACCATGTGTTTATTAATTATTAAAGAATTGTGTGAGATGTGTAACATGACAAATAGTTTCTTACAAGTTATAATAATTTCTAGTTTACAGATGTATTACAAATCCAAAATTTTAATAGTTTTAATTGAGATTAAATTTTTTTTTTTTTTGACTAAATAGAATTCCCTATAATAACATAAGAAGAATTTCTATAATTTCATATGTCCTCTAACAGGTTCATTTGATCAATAACTTGCAATTTTCTGTATATATAGTACTAACTAGCTAAGAAATAAATCAAGTTCTACAGTGCTGGTACTTGCAGCAGGTTTAATTATTCAATATTTAAAAAATTAGTGTTAATTATTCAAGAAAAGTTCTAGATCGATTCGAAACTCGATTCGAAAATCCGAACTATCGTACGGATCCAGGTCGACCTTGTTCTGATCTGATTTTTAAACCTATTCAAATGTATCCGGATCGAATTCATATCAAGGCCAACTCAATCTTAATCTGACCTATTTACAAGCCTACGTGCAATCTTACTTTCCTAGCCACCATAAAAATTGCTATATATGCATGTGTTCGATCCCCGTATTACAAATTTCTCAATGCAAAAAATCTTAATTTAATTAAATATCAAGTTGGAATCAAACCAATTAAATTTTTGAGGGCCACCTTATGATAATATGTACTTTTAATCTTAATAATTACCAAGAGCTTAATTGATATCAAATTTTTAATGAATGATTCGATCCAAATATGAAATGATATTATCTAACAACTAGCTAAATGTGTAGCAAGGTTCATATATAACCTGAACACAAACATAATAATAATCATGCAAATTCATATTATATATTAGAAACGCATCAATGAAGCTTTAAAGCGTCAAATATTATTATAAATGTCAATCATAGTCAATCTGACTACACAGTCGGACACTCGGACCTCCGATTTGGACCGGATCGAGCCGACGAGATTAACCCGGTTCAGTTGTGTCACTGCAACCCTGGGATCATATTTGGTGCAAATATCAATATCTGAATTAAAATAGTATCTCCATAAAAATAATAATAAATAAATTTTTATTATAATTTATATAAATTTTAATATAAAAATATTATTTTATTTTATATATCTATTTATTTTTAATTAAAATATAAACTTTATTTTATATTTTAAATTAAAATACTCAAATCGATATTTTGGGTCTAAGATGTTAAATAAAATTAATAATTTTATTTAAAATAATTAAGTATATAAAATAAAATAATATTATTTATTTTAAAATTTAGGTAAAATATAATAAAAATTTATTATTATTATTATTATTTTTTTTTTTTTTTTTTAGAATTAGTATTATTTTAATCTTGATTTTGAACATTGCATCAAACAAAGTCTAAAATTTCACTAGAAATTTATGCATGGAGGTTTAAACTTTTGCAGGACATATAAATTTCATAATAAAGAATTTAACAAGATTTTTTTAATTTTAACTCATATTATTGTAAAATGAAATTCGCATAAAGAGCTTGCATGCATGCTAGTTTGCTGAGTTTGAAAGAGCAAAGAGAGGAAGTCAATTTGTTTGATTCATAAGGTCGGCAAATCATGTTTGTTTTTCTTGAAATTTGAATATATTATAAATAGTGAAGTCTATTACAAATTCTTTAATTATATATTTTTGTGATTTTAACTGCAAGATGGGCTAATAAACTCTTGAATTAAAACTATTAGAATAGAATGATTTTCTGATAGAACTGGGCTTAAAGAATAGATTTATATCATATGAAATCGGATTTGAGCGATGTTTAATTTATTATTTAAAAGACTTCTTGAGCTTTAAAATAACATATTATATGATTTCATATAAAGAGATTTTAGTGATCTTCATTGAGTTTAAATTTGGTATTCAAAAACTATTTTTTGTAATTCAGATAGAAATCTGAGGTCTAGATTGTAGCAAGTTTTGGTATATCAAATGATCTCAATTTAAATGAAATTTGGCAAAACTTAGTTCAATATGTTAGCTACAACTTTCATGTTCAAATCCGTGATTAATTCCGAATTAAAAGTTAGGTTTGGTGGCTTTGAATCTAAGCTGATAGTTTTCCCCAAAATTATGTTAGGTTATGATTTAGAGAGGATTAGTCCTGTTAAATGAATTCCAAATAATATGAAAATTAGCAGGTTCACTTCATGTTCAACAATTTTCATGTTTGATACATGAATAAAAAATGTCATTTGATATATGTTTTATTTGACTCAATGTAGAACTGAAATCTGACAATTTAGAATACAAATACATATATTACGTACTTTTGTGATAGTTATCTTGTTCAAATGTTCTACAAAATGAATGAAAACATGTAGAGTGATGGATCAGTTAATTTACTATATTGTTTACATTTGGAGTTGATTTTAAAAAGAGTTATATTATGACGTTTTAGTTTGATGAAATTGGAAATGAAAGTAAATTCAGATTTATTAGAAAGCTATGAATATTAAAATGTGGTTATCTATGAGCAGAAGATAAGGTTTTATTATTACTTTTGTGACTATAAAATATCAAATTTATTATTAAATAGTTAAATAACTTATGAGCTGTCACTGTGATGCAAATAGCATGATGAGTTTCTAGTCATTTGCGCATTGATATAATATTTTATTTAGAATGATGATTAATTAAGTATTGTCATATATTTTTTGAGATGATATAAACTATAATAAAAATAATAATTATTTGTTAAAGTAAGAACTATGATGAATATTACCGAATAGCATCGAGGGCTTGTGAAAATGAATTAGGTCGGGATCGACACAAGGACAAGCGTATGGGCTTGTGAAGTGGTCGAATCTCGAACTTGTGAATAAGATTTTGAGATAAAATGTTTGACATGCGACAATTAATTAAGTTTCTTGTTGCGTTTCTGTCCTTGCGTTATCTTGACTTTAGGGGATGACGATTCCCAATTTGCCGCTGAGGACTAGGGCGCTACGGCGTCCAATATTTGAAAAAAGCAGATGAGGCATAAACCAAGAAACCAGGACCCAAAAGTAAAAGTGATTAAATAAAAAATAAAACTTTTGCGTAAATTTAATTTCAGTATTAGTTGTATCTAAGAAATGATGTAAAGTGATGTGTATGATTGTGCAAACTTATATTTAAAGAATCACTTTTTTGTTTATTTTTTATGCTTATCTAGACTTTTTGTTTAGCCTATTGAGTCTGTTCTAATAGACTTCTGCATGGTTCATGGCAGGTATAGTACAGTGCAAGGGAAAACGAAAGAGAAGCCAAGAGAAAATACATTAAAAATACTTGAGATTTAGTTGTTATACTTAGAAATATGAATTAAGAAATCTTAATGAATTATCCTTTTGATGTAACCTATATAAAGAAAAATTACAAACTATGGTGTACCAAAGATAAACAAAAAAACTTTTAGTGGATTAATTTTAAAAGTGGGAGAATTTTTATCTCTAGCATCTCGGTCGTTAGTAATTTGAGTGCGATGATATTAAGCTTGGGTTATTGGCGGCCAGGATGTTACATAAATGCTATAAGCCTATGATAAATGAGTCTATATATATAATGAGAAATAATATATTTATGAGAAAATTGAAGTGCTTCAATTTGGGATAAACTTAAAAAAGCCTACTTAGATTGCTTGAGTATATAAATTATAAGTTAATAGAAACTTGATAAGAACATTTTGACATAGAGAACGTGAAAGACAAAAAAACAACCTAGCCTTAATCTGACTAACTGGAGTTGGCTATATAAATCTTTTATTTCTATTACACTCTATCAATTAACAAATTCATATCTAGAACTAAGTGAGTAAAATCACTCTTTATAGTTTTTTATCATATTTTTTTGGTCTCTCACTTTCTCTTTGAATATAGTAAAATCCAATAACTCGACTTTTCAAAGTGAAGCTTCAATTAGCTTACGATTTATATATCCAAACTATCTAAGCTGACTTTCTCTAAATCTATCTTCAATTGGTATAACACTAATTTTTTCGTACATATACTCATTCCTTATTATAATTTCTCTCCGTGCTCATATTTGACATTTGATAATCTATCTAATCGGCACATAAAGTCAATCTCAATGCTCAGCTTCCTCATCGACAAATTAATCTGGGTATTTATTTATATTTTGTGATTTTATGAAATTGGTTTGACTCCAACTTGATATTTAATTAAATTAAGATTTTTGGCATTGAGAAATTTGTAATATGGGGAACACATGCATATATAACAATTTTCATGGAGGCCAGGAAAGTAAGATTAATCTACACGTAGTTTTGCAAATTATGATTTTTATATGTTAGATTATGGGTTTTAAATTATAAGACTTAGATTATTGAGATTAATAATTTATTATTGTTGCTTGATTGTATCATCTTTTTTATCACCTACAATATTGCATTTATATTAAATGTTAATATATAAAGAAACTAAATTGTAATGTAACACAGACCTCGAACTAAATTTTTACAAATTAAAATTTATCATCTTGTATGTAAAATTGTTAAGTCCTTGGGGACATTAATGTTGATTAAAAATCTATAGATGAATGTACAAAAATTTTGTAATTCTATTTTTTTTTCATTTTTATCTATAACATATATAGAAGTTGAATTTTAAGCTGCTAAAAAAATGTTTTTTTTTTTTTTTGCAAATGAATCCCAGCTGTTCATTTCGCTATTTTAATCATGCATTTCTTATTCCATGTGCACAATCACATGTAAAGCTATTTTATTTTTTTATAAAAATTATAGTTTAACTTTTGATTTTTTTGATATTAGAAAAAATTCAGGGCCTAATTTTTTATAAAAATAATTATAATATGGTCTTTAATTTTTTTTTTTCTAATTTTTTGGCCTAGTTAATTAGGTTGAGGTGAAATTGCTTGAAGCTAGTGCTAATGAAAATAGTAATATATTCAATAATGCTTTTGTATTCGTCCCCAGCTTCAAGTCTTATGTTTTACAGATCAAAATTCCAAAATTTAGCTAGTAGTTGTCTCGTATTGCACCTTGAAGTTGGGCTTTTGTTAGCAAGTTCTTAAATAATCTTAATTTTGAGTTCTCAAAAAAGTCTAAGGCTTACATGAGATCATTTTGTAATTTTGAATTGTGTGAGTAAAATTCTCTTTCTGATTTATTTTAGTTTTTGAAAATTTTAATCCTTCTGATTTCCCTTGTTCTTATTTTAGTCTTAAAAATTGTAATTTAGTTTTTCATTTTTTTTCTTAATGTTGATCCTAGATTTTAATTCTTGAAAAAAATATATTTTTTTATAATTGGGCTTTATCTTACATTTTAAAAAATTATAATTTGATGTTTTAATTTTTCTTAGCCTTAAAATTATGGCTTGATTTTTTATATGAAAATTATAATTTGATCTTTTAATTTTTCATAAATAAGATGTTATCCTCCAAAAAGCTATAATGTTTTACAAAAATTAATTATAATAAGGTATTCAGATTTTTTTTAATTTTGATTTTAAGTCTTAAGAATTATAATTTAGCTCTAGAATTTATCTTAATTTTTAAGAAATTATAATTTAGGTTTTTAATTTAATTTTTTTACTTTTTATTCTTATTTTTAACTCAAAAAATTTATAATTTAGTTCCTTGATTTTCTTAAATTTTAATCTTAAGTTTTAATTTTGAAAAAATGATATATTCTAATCTTTCAATTATTTTTAGATTTCATCTTATCTTAAGTAAGAAATTTATAATGAAAATTATAATTTGATTTTCTAATTGTTCAGATAAATTTTTTTGTCATAACTTTAACTCATCACCTGAGTTCAATGCAGCGGATTAATTAATTATATGAGCTCGACACTGCCCTGACAGAGAAAATCACTATTAACACTATTTGAATATAGAATTAATGGATAAATAAAACTTGAGATAAACAGCAAATTAGAATATTTTTAAAAAGTAATAATATTCATTTAATTATTAAATTCACATATATTTATCTGCATCAGTAATTGTAGCTCAAATTTAGTTTATATATTATGCGAAAGTTTTTAAAAAATTAATACATTATTCATTATTTATTTTTAAAATTACAAAAGATAACGACAAAAATAAAGGATGAATTACAATTAATACACTCCTTATTCGCTCATTTTTCCTTTCCATTGGTTCTCTTTGTAGCAGTACCGGCCAAAATAGGCATCTGCCATCTGACCCTAGGCTAGGTAGACATTGTCGCTAATATGCTAAAAAAATATTTGTAAGTAGATATACAATCTCAATTTCATCACAAATAATATTATTAAGTAAAACTAAACAGTTGTACGGATCATAATATAATGTGTGTGAATGTGAAGTTAAAATTACGAGATAAGTTTTATTTTAATTATTAATATATTTTATACTATAGGGCCTTAGTTTTTTTGTTTATGTCTGTTAACATGTGGTTTCTGTGCTGCATCTCAGCCTTATATATGGCACTTTAAGAGGCACGCTAATCCTTCATTTTGATAATTAATCATTAATGGGTTTTACTTTTGTAGATGCAAAATCTCGGGCTCAACGACTCTGACCATCGTAAACCTCGTCGACGAGAATTGAGCTGCGGTAGTCCCCAAACATCGGGGACGACATATCCCAGCTCTCCCCAAACATCGGGAACGATAGTTAGAGCTATCCTCCAGCATCATCGGTGATGACGTTTCTTAGCTACATCTGTCGCTATCAGCGTGCTGCGACTGCACCATTTCCAAGGGACCGCATGCTTCAGTCATCACAGACTCTGAGAAGGATTGTCAAGATCAAGGAGCCAAGCTCTTCACCCATTATTTCCAGCCCCTTAGGTGACCGCAACAGTGGGACCCCTAGTATAGGCTCAGCAATTGTATATATTTCTTTCCTCCGGAAAAGCCAGACGGAGCTCCTCTTCCTCCCGCCTATAAATACTCTTGAACAGGCTTCAAGGAAAAGAGAAATCCGCCGGATCTTTTTTTTCTTGCTATTTCTACCCTTGTACTGAGCCCAAGCGGCTCTCTATCTTGAGATATAGTGGAAGATTCAAGCTGATTCGATGGACGTAGAAGATTTCCTCCCTGAGCCACCTTAAATCTTTGTGTGCTTTTCTGTATGCTTTTCTCTCTCATTTAAGTCATAATCATCAGGCTTTGCTCTCTACGTATCGCTGTCTCTTGGGACTTCTTCCTTCTCACGTCAACAATGTCTAAACTATCTTTTCACTAATAATCATAGCCCTCAGCGGTAGGTTGGGAATCACAACCTCCAAAGCTCGAGCTAAGGCAAAGACATAAACGCAACAAGAAATCTCATTAATATTCGTTTCGTATCTTAAAAAAAAATTGAGTATTTCATTTAGTTTGGTAACGAGTTAAGTTTCGCAGCCCGTACACTGCCCATACTTAACTCATAACCGCTACATAAGCACAACATTTCGTGCTTCTCGCTCCCGCTCTAATACTAGTCATAGTAAAAAAATCATCACTAGATTTTAATAAAATCTAATTAGCATCTATATACTTAATACATGCCATTTGCATGCATATGCAAAAGAAAAACTGAGTGAAATTAGCCACATTGATTTCCAGATTTTACAGCAATATGATGTTTGGTGTCGAGTGTTATCCATATGGAATGATCTCTCTCTCCCTCTCCCTCTGACTCTTTCGGCCAAACAAGACGAAAATGAAGGAAAATTTCTTTCTCCGTTCAATGCGGCTGCCCAATTTCTTTTATTTATTTACTTATTTATTTATTTATTTATTTATTTTTGTTTATTTTGGAGGCTTGCATGGCTAACTCTAAGCATAGTATTTTCATGCCTTAGCAGAGCTCGGAATAGTGCAAGAAAAAAAATAATTGATTCAAGATTAATTTGGTTCTTATTATTTTTAATTAGGCTGAATTGAACAAAATTTTAAGTCTTCCTTCAAGCAAGGAATATTTCAATGATAATATATTTAACAAATCTAATTTCAAATATAAAAAGAAATGGAGAATAATATTCTGGCCACAAACCAAAACAAAAAGTTACCTGGACTCTACATTTTATTTCTCAAATTTGTGTAGGCTTAATCTTAGGTTTTAATACATTACAATAAAAATTGTATTTTAGTTTCTCAATTCCTTTTATTCTTGGTCATAGGTTTAAAAGAAATTACAATTTTATCTCTTATTTTTCTTCATTTTTTTTGAATGTTTTAAATTTATTATATTAAAAATTATAATTTGATCTTCAATTTTTCTTATTTTTAATATCAGATCTTGAAATATTATAATTGGATCACTCAATTTGTTGAAATTATAATTAGTTTTGATCTTATGTCCTATTTTTTTATAGTAAAAATTATAATTTTGGTTTCTCCTTTTCTGTTAGTCTTGAACTTAGGTCCCAATAAATTATGGTTTAGTCACGTAATTTTTTGTGATCTTAATTGTAAATTTTAATTTTGTATAATGAAAATTTTAATTTGGATCCCTAATTTCTTTTAAACATGGTCTTGAGTTATTACATATATCTCTTTTTGTGAAAAAAAAATTAATCGGTGCATTTTAATAAAAAAATTTAGTGAGTGCTTAATAGATCCATAAAAATTGTCATAGCTCATGAATTGAATTTTAATCAGCCTTATGAATTAGGTCAGATGAGTCTGAATCAATCCTATCCAATTCCTTCAGCTCAATATGATCAAATAAGTAAAGTGCAATTTTATTTATATCACTCAAATTTAATTATTTTATATATTTTGAACTCAAAATATTAATAGTATATACTCATTGTAAAAATTATATGAAAATAATAATTTATGTCTAATACAAAATATTAAATATTTGATTGAAAAATATGTAAAATAGTTAGATTTTTATGATTCTTGTAGTATTTATGTTATTGCCCCATTTCAGATTACGTTATATATCTATTTATACCGCTTAGGATTTTCCTTCTTTTCTGATGTAGGATAATTCGTTTCTGCACCCCTCTCACCACTCATTATTCGATCTATAAGCCTGTCATGAGCCGTTCTTTGCCTCAGTGATTTCGTTCTCTTTGGACATCACCTGACGATCACTCCCTGCTCTCTTCGACCACGGGCGTCACACTTGCTCTATACAATATAATACTTCTTAGAATAAAATAATAAATTCAAAAATATGCGACCCTTTCAATTAGCCCATGTACGGAATAGTAAATAAAAATAATTAATTAATAAATAATTTTAATTATTATTAATAATAACCCTTAAAAATGATAATTAATAATAAAGAAATTTGTATACATGTACATCCTTTAATTATTTAAATTTTATATTAAATTCTTTATTTTTTTTATTTCACAATTTAACATATAAATTATTATGAAATGGAAGATCGTGGTTTATTTTGAGAAGATTTGAAATTAAATAAAAAAATAAAAATATTATTAACGAGGAAACGGTGAGTTGTTTTAAAAGTTTATTTGGTTTGAAAATTTTTTAAGTCAATATAAATTTTAACTAAATAATTTTATTTTAATTTTATTTTAATTTTATTTATTTTATTATATAAAATTAAATTTTTTATTAAATTTATAAAATAAAAGATTTTTTTTTAAAAAAATTAAATCTCGAAGGCCCAGTGATTATAAAAGCTGATTGATCGATGGAGAGCCAGCCGAATTAATCGTGTCTTGCATTGAGGAGCCTCCTTAATTCACTCCTCGCTACCTCCTCGAGAAGTACTACAGACGAGGCCATGGCTTCCAATAGTCGTCTCCTCCTCCTCCTCCTCTTCACCGCCATGGTGGCGATCGCCACCGCACAGCCAGCTGGTCACCCAATGGCAACGCCTGATGAACATCGACGTTTGACTGATTTCGTGGAATTGGTGATGGGGTGGGTCAACGCCATGCAGCCCAAACTCTTAGCCACCACCGGAGAGGCGCAGTATATCGTTAGACTACGTTTGCGTCGTGCTGCCGTCGTCGAGATAGCCGCTGCCTTTGTAAGGTACGAAGTCGTCATTGAGGGCTACATGCATACTTATAGGACATTAAGCCCTCTTAAGCCGCCAACGTTTAGATTTAGGGAGTGGAGGACTGTCGTGGCAACAGCGAGAATACTAGTGTTGTATGGTGATTTCATTCACGCCATCATAGAGCAATTCTTTGGTTTTTACCCTGAACCATGAAAAAAAAAAAAAGATTACTCTCCATGAATAAAAGGCAATATTATTGCAGCCTCCAAAAAGTTGTGCCTCCATGTTTGTGTCAGTCTCTTACTTATTCATTACAAGTAATTATTTGTGTTGCTATGCAATAGTCGTGTATCACCAGGTTCGATTCGAAGCTCATCCCACTAGTAGAAAATGTACATTATACAGTGAATATTACAAAGCAATGTAAAAACTGCTGTTGACTTATGTTTTACAGCGGTTGACTTATCGGACAAGCCCTCTTCAGCCGCCAACGTTTAGGGTGTGGAGGACTGTCGTGGCAAGGGCGACAATAGTAGTGCGGTATGGTGATTTCATTCACGCCAGCATAGAGCAATTCTTTGGTTTTTACTTTGAGCCGTGAAAAAAAAAAAGATGATTACTACGTTTATATATATGATCCTTCTCCATGAATAAAAGGCAATATTATTGCAGCCTCCGAAAAGTTGTACCTCCATGTTTGTGTGTCATTCTCTTATCCATTACAAGTAATTATTTGTGTTGCTCTGTAATAGTCGTGTACCACCAGGTTGGATTCGAAGCTCATCCCACCCAAAAAAAAAAAAAAAAAACTCAACTCGTATTGCCATGTGTTTATTAATTATTAAAGAATTATGCGAAATGTGTTGCATGACATATATATATATATATGTATATATATATAATTTTTTACAAGTTATAGTAATTTTTGATTAAGAGATGAATTACAAGTCAAAAAATTTTAATTAATTTTAGTTGTTTAATTCCTTCCAGATTAGATTTAATTTTCTTAGAATAAATAGAATTTCCTATAATAATAATATAAGAAGAAGAATTTCTACAATTTCATATGCCCTCTAATAAGTTCATTAATTTGATCAACAGCTTGTAATTTTTTGTACAGTACTAACTAAGCATGCTGTAAATCAACTTCCACAGTGCTCATATATACTTGCTGCTGCAGGTTCAATTATTCGCTGTTTAAAAGATTTGTGTTAATTTTTTAGGAAAAGTTCTAGATCGATTCGAAAATTCAAACTATCGCAGATCATGGAACGGATCCAGGTCGACCCCGATCCGATTCGATTTTTAAACCTATTCGAATGCATCCGGATCGAATCCACGTACGTCAAGGCCAACTCGATCTGAATCTGACCCATTTGCAAGCCTAAGTGCATTAATCTTACTTTCCTGGCCTCCATGAAAATTGCTATATATGCATGTGTTCCCCATATTACAAATTTCTCAATGCAAAAAATCTTAATTTAATTAAACATCAAGTTGGAGTCAAACCAATTTCATAAAATCACAAAATATAAATAAATACCCAGATTAATTTAAACTGAGCATTGAGATTGACTTTATGTGCCGATTAGATGGATTATCGAATGTCAAATATGAGCACGAAGAGAAATTATTTATAAAGGGATTCGGTAAATTTGATACGTCCATCAAATAGCCGATTGAATAGATGAGATTTTTTCATACTATTAATCATCGCTACGAATAAGGTTATTTTGACAAGTTTATTCTACTATTTGTACGGCATTTTGAATTAATTAAATTAATTTTTGAGGGTCACCTACAGATAATATGTAATTTAAATCTTAATAATTATCAAAAGCTTAATTGATAACAATTTTTTTAATGAATGATCCGAATATGAAATGATAATTTCTATCAACTAGCTCGATGTATAGTAAGGTTCATAACCTATACACAAATATAATAATAATCACACAAATACATATTGTATATTAGAAACATATCAATAAAGGTTAAAGTGTCAAATATTATTATAAATATAAATCATAATTATAACTAATTTTAATTCCATTTCATGTATATATATATATATCTTAAATAACTTTAATTTGTTAATGAATTATCAGCAAACATGAAATTCATTCTTATATATTCAGCAGACATTTTTAATTTATTTCTGAACCTCCTTCATACAAAATAAAATCTATTTAACTAGTAATTGACTTAATATTTGTATTTTGATACTAATAATATTTTTATTGTAGCAAATATGCGTAAATTTAAAACTTGGTATTAAGTTCCTATTAAAATTGGTAGCATGAAAATCTTTTAATGCTTATAGGCTTATTACTAGTTGATACTTGCTAATTATCTTTTGCTTGAGTTTGCACAAGTTTTGAGAAGAAAATTTACCAAAATTATGAATTTTTTAAAATTTTTACTTATAGCATTAATTTATAGATGACACTTTTTTTAATGCGTTTGTCTGTTTTTTTTAATGGAACTTTGCTTTGTTGCCTTGAATGCTTTTTATGATACTAAATTGTGTTCATTAAATAAAAATCATTTTCCTGGTTATAAATGATAAGCTAAAACAATATGTGTTATGTACTAAATGAAAATATAAAAAATACGATCAATAATTTATATACAGAATCGTAGCATTTAGATTCTTGAGATATTAAGGCTGATTTATGTTGCTCTGTAAATTTTAAAGTACAACACATAAGTCTTTGAGATTAATGATTTATATTGTCATATTATTCTTCTATTACTACTAATATTATTTTCAAATTAATACTAAAATATAAATGAAATAAATTATAATATACTGTAATATTAAGGATTTAAGTGTCACGATTCAAAAACTGTGGATCAATATACAAAAATTATAAGACTTGAAGGACTTTAATATTATGATTTAGAATTTGTAAATCAGTATATAATAATTTTAAGATCAAAAAGATCTATATGCAATTTACTCTGCAAAATAATTTGATATTGGAAACATATAGTAGAAGGTGCTCTTTGCATGCTCAACAACAAATTTAATCTTTTTATCTTTTTTATATTTATTTATTCTCTGGCAAAAATTTTTCCCAATAACAAAAAACAAAACCTTTTTTTTGAATTGATAAAACGGATTTTTAAAATCATAAATTAGTATGCATATTTATTTCGATAACTTAGGAATCTATATATTATTTTTCTTATTATTAAGAATGAGTTTGACTCAAAGGTAAAAAGACAGTTGGCAAAATTGGCTAGCCACAGCCATACTGATTTTTACCAGAATTATGGCCTAAGTAGCATCTTGGCGAAGAAGAAGAAGAAAGCTATTTGTGTAGCGAAGTAGATTCACGTGAGTGTTGCTCGTTAATCACATGATATCATGGTGGTGAGCTTAACTCGTTGCCTGCAATAATACTTGTAAATGGTGTTAAGTCGTTTTCGACATTGAACTGCACTATCCGATCAGTCAATCGGATGCCGTTTGCTTAGCCGAAGAGAAATACTAAGAAAAGTTAGATTATTATGATAAGTACGCATATCTCCAAAACAAATAGGATTATAACTTAAAAATCTAATATGTATCAATTTTTAAAAAGGATGCAAACATAAGATATTTATATTTTGAATGAATGAATATATACCTACCTAATTTTAAGGTATAACTATTTATTGAAAACAAAAATACTTATGCATATTTACACGTTTTTGGGGCCAGACTGAAGATCTGGCGTCTGCCAGACTTAGACAGCCCAATCTCCCAACAAGATCATTGGTTAGCCCTATCGAATGGTCAATAAACTTTAACATCTTTACATGTTCTTGGCCTCTAGTGGGGCCGGCTCACCTCATTGGTGCTTGCGTGATTGGCGAACTAACTTGTTGATGTTGAATTCACTTATCGCACGTAATAATTACTCCAATGAAAAGTCTTAAAATTATCATTGAAATATTCCTTGCAGTAGTTGAGAATTATCAACATGTCTAAACTATTTTTACTAATAATCATACCCTCAGCACAGTAGATTTGAGAATTACCACCTCCAAAGCCCGAGCTAAGCGCTAGAGATGTAAACGCCAACAAAGGAAATCTCATTAATAATTTGTTTCGTATCTTTAAAAAAAATTAAATGAGTATTTCATTTAGTTTGGTTAACGGACGTTAAGGTTGTCGCAGCCCGTTACACTGCCCATTACTCAACGTGTCGTAACCGCTTACATAAGCCACAACATTTTGTGCTTCTGCGCTCCCGCTCTATACTAGTCATAGTAAAAAAATCATCACTAGATTAATAAAAACTAATTAGCATCTATATTACTTAATACATGCCATTTGCATTTGCACGATGCAAAAAGAAAAAACCGAGTAGAAAATTAGCCCACATTGATTTCCAATTTTACAGCAATATGATGTTTGGTGTCGATGCCTACCATAATGGAATGATATCTCTCTCGCTCTTCCCTCTTCCCTCTGACTCTTTCGGCTGCAAGCAAGACGAAAAAATAAGGAAAAAATTTCTTACTCCAGTTCGAATACGGCTGGCCCAATTCTTTTATTTATTTATTTATTTATTTATTTATTTTGTTTATTTTGGAGGCTTGCTAACTCTAAGCATAAGTATTTTCATGCCATAATGCCCATTTAGCAGCAGCTCGGAATCTCTCGTG
>KZ451982.1:10156693-10171188 GCA_002786265.1 Apostasia shenzhenica
ATATATATACATATATATACATATATATACTATATATATATATATATATATATGCAATGCATAGATTATTAGTGAAATTTAGACTGTTCATTGCAACGATCAAAATCAAGATCTAAATAATACAAATCTTAGAAATAATAATAATAAAAATAAATTTTGATTATATTTTACATAAATTTTAAAATAAATAATATTATTTTATTTCACATACTTAATTATTTTAAATAAAATTATTAATTTTATTTAACATGCATCTTAGACCAAAATATCAATTTGAGTATTTTGATTTAAAATGTAAAATAATGTTAATAATTTAATTAAAAATAATTAGATATATAAAATAAAAAAATATTTTTATATTAAAATTTATATAAATAATAATAAAAATTTATTTATTATTATTTTTAAGGTGATATTATTTAATTAAGATATTCATATTTGCGCCAAATATGATCCCAGGGTTGCAGTGACAACTGAACCGGGTTCATCTCGTTGGTTCGATCCGGTCCAAATTGGAGATGATCCGACTGTCAACTGTGGAGGCGGATTGACTATGATTGGCATTTATAATAATATTTGATACTTTTAAGATTCATTGATGTGTTTCTAATATACAATATGAATTTGCATGATTATTATTACATTTGTGTGTAGGTTATGAACCTTGCTACACATTTAGCTAGTTGTTAGATAATATCATTTTATATTCGGATCGGATCATTCATTAAAAATTTAATATTAATTAAACTCTTGATAATTAATAAGATTTAAAGTACATATTATCGTTGAGTGACCCTTAAAAATTAATTGGTTTGATTCCAACTTGATATTTAATTAAATTAAGATTTTTTGCATTGAGAAATTTGTAATACAGGGAATACATGCACATATGGCCATTTTTATTGAAGCCCGGAAATTAGTAAGATCGCATGTAGGCTTGTAAATGGGTAAGATTCAGGTCGAGTTGGCCTTGACGTGGATTCGATCCGGATACATTCGAACAAGTTCAAAAATCGAATCGGATCAGGGTCGACTTGGATCCGTTCCATGATCTGCGATAGATCGAATTTTCGAATCAAATTTTTGAATTGAATTTCGAGTTGATCTAGAACTTTTCTTAAATAATTAACACTATTTTTTTTTAAACAGTGAATAATTAAACCTGCAGCACCAGCACTGTAGAACTTGATTTACTGTTTGTTTAGTCAGTACTATACAGAAAATTACAAGCTGTTTATCAAATGAACCTATTAGAGGACATATGAAATTGTAGAAATTCTTCTTATATTATTATCGGGAATTCTATTTATTCTAAAAAAATTAAATTTAATCTCGAAAGAATTAAACTATTAAAATTAATTAAAAATTTTGACTTATAATTCATCTCTAAACCAGAAATTATTATAACTTATAAGAAACTATATGTCATGCGACACATATCACACAATTCTTTAATAATAATAAACACATGGTAACACGAGTTGATTTTTTTTTTGGGTCGGATCTGCTTCGAATCCAACCTGGTGGCACACGACCAGTGTGACTCAAAAATTATTACAGAGCAACATAAATAATTACTTGTATTGGATGAGAGACTGAAACATACATGGAGCCACAAATTTTATCCAATTTTAATGTGTTGTACATAATTATTTTTCATTCTAAGTAGTATTCAATTGCATGAAGCAATCTTTTGGCCTATTTGAGAACAAGTGCTGATGACTTGGCATGGTCAACAATTTGATCCAAATTAATTGAGAAAAATAATTTTGCAATGGAGTTAGTTAATTTAAGAACGTGATTTTTGATGAAAGTTTTACAATTTTAATTGTTGAAAAAAATCAAATTGAAAAGTTTTGCATAAAATATCTTTATAAAACTAGAAGGAGATTAGTAGAAAGGAAACACAAAAAAAAAGAAGAGAAAAAACAATCAACAGCTAATATTTATAAACTTTGAAAAATAAAATTATTTTTAATTGAAAAATGGTGTTATATATTTTTTCTTGATCTTAAAAATCGTATTATATTTACAATATGTTTTATAATTAGTCAAATCACAAGAAGTTCTTGCCAACTATTTACGTTCTTATTAAAATGTTGGACAATAATCGATCCAATACAACAACAAAAATGAAATCTTAATCCCACTAGGTTAGATTGGCTATATGAATTTTTTATTTATATTATACTCTATCAATTAACAAATCTTATTTAGATCTAAATGAGTAAGATCACTTCTTATAGTTTTTTGTCATATTTTCTTTAGTCTTTCTCTTTCTCTTTGTATATAGGTAAAATTTAATAACTTTATTTTTCTAACTAGAGCTTCAATTGGTCTACGATTTATATATCCAAATCATCTACGTCAACTTTCTCTAAATTTATCCTCAATTGGTGTAACTCCAATTTTCTCGCGGATATACTCATTTTTTATTTTATCCTTTCATATATACGCACACATCCATCTTAACATCTTTATTTTTATAATATTTATTTTATTTTATTATTTTCTCTTTGTAGGTGAACATTCAGTATCATATATCATCGTTGGTATTACTACAATTTTATAAAATTTATCCTTATGTTTGGATGAAATTTTTCTTTCGTATAACACACCAGAAGCATTTCTCTATTTTACTCATCATGCTTGGACCCTGCTAATAACATCATTATTGTACAATAATCTATTATTTTATTAAATTATATAGACTTTTCATTGAGTAATTATTACATGCGACAAGTAATTCACATCAACAATTAGTTCGCCAATCACCAAGCATCATGAGGTGAGCCGGCCCCACTATGCACAGAACATCGTAAATGATGTTAAGTTAGGCCATTCGGTCAGCCAACCAAATGATCTTGTTGGGAGATTGGACTGTCTAGTCTGCAGACCAGATCATAAGTTCGGCCACCAAAAAGGTAAATATCATAAGTATTTGTTCAATAAAGTAGTTATACCTTAAAATTAGGTAGGTATATATTCATCCAAAATAGTAATTATCATATATGCTTGCATCCTCTTTAATTGATACATATTAAATTTTAAGTTATACCTATTTATTTTGGACATATGCCTACTTATAATATCTACTTTTCTACTATTCGTTCGGATAAGCAAACCATCCGATCGACTGACCGGATAGTCAGTCATGCTGAAAACGACTTAACACCATCTACGGTATTTTGCACGCAATGAAGTTAGCTCATCAGCATGGTATCATGTGGTTAACGAGCAAACAACTTACGTGAATCACTCGCTACACAAAATAGCTTCTTCTTCTTCATCACAAGATCTACTTAGCCAATAATTCTGGTAAAAATCAATCACGTTGTGCCAGCCAATTTGCCAACTATCGTTTTTTACGTTTTGACTCAAACTTAGTTTAATAACAAGAAAAATAATATATAGATTCCTACAGTTACGAAATAATATCATATTAATTTATGATTTTAAAAATCCGTTTTATCAATTAAAAAAAGTTTTTTTTATTGGGAAAAATTTTACCAGAGAAATAAATAAATATGAAAAAGATAAAAAAGATTAAATTAGATGAGCATGCATGCAAAGAGCAACTTCTAATATATGTTTTCAATATAAAATTATTTTGCAGAGTAAATTGCATATAGATCTTCCTGATCTTAAAATTATTATGTACTGGTTTATAAATTCTAAATCATAATATTAAAGTCCTTGAAGTCTTATAATTTTTGTATATTGATCTACAATTTTTAAATCGTGACACTTAAATCCTTAATATTGCAGTATATTATAATTTATTTAGTTCATATTTTAGTATTAATTTGAAAATAATATTGGTGGTGATAAAAGAATAATATGACAATATAAATTATTAATCTTAAAAATCTAAGTGTTATACTTTAAAATTTATAGAGTAACATAAAACAGGTTTAATATCTCAAGAACCAAAATGCTATGATTCTGTATATAAATTTTTGATCCTATTTTTTATATTTTCATTTAGTACCTAACACATATTGTTTTAGCTCTCATTTATAACCAGGAAAATAATTTTTATGTAATGAACACATTTTAATTTGTATCATAAAAGCATTCAAGGCAACAAGACAAAGTTCCATTTAAAAAAAAAACAGACAAACGCATTAAAAAAAGTGTCATCTATAAATTAATGCTATGAGTAAAAATCTTAAAAATTTCATAATTTTGGTAAATTTTCTTCTCAAAACTTGTGCAAACTCAAGCAAAAGATAATTAGCAAGTATCATGCAACTAGTAATAAGCCTATAAGCATTAAAGATTTTCTTGCTATCAATTTTAATAGGAACTTAATACCAAGTTTAGGTTTAGGTTTTTGCTACAATAAAAAAAATTTATTAGTATCAATGGAAGTTAAAATTTAAAAAAAAAACTTTTTAAAATTAAGTGCTTGAAAGCTTATGGCACTCACAAGTTGAACTAATATTGATTCTGTTATGTGTGCTATTTTCTAATTGAATTCTATATTATATCAAAATCCAACCTATTTACTAATATTGTGATTTTAATTTTGTATTTTTTAAGATCTACTCTCTCTCTCCTTATAAAATAATACCAATATTTGCGTAAAAAAAAACTTAAAAGACAAAATTGAAATCACAATATTAGTAAGAATCAAACTAAACCAACAAGAAGGGCAAGGGGGTTCAATCACAAAGCAACATAAAATTAAATACGCTCTCACTAGGCAAAACTTTAAAGTGTAACGAAGACTAGAGCTAAACATTTTTTTAGCACATTTAAACTCGGGAAAGACCGGCTTTGATGCCGGTTGGCGAGAGGTGAGTCCCAATAGATGCTAAAATGAAGAAGGTTGTTGCGGCGCTTTTGAGTAAGAACTCTCTGGGAGAATTAGAGCGGCAAGTAGGGCGGTAAACAATTCAAATTCGAGCGAGTTGACCTTAACTCAAGCTCTAACTTTTTGAGTTCAATTCAATTATCGAGTTAAATTGAATCTTATTTTTAAATTTTATTTTAACATTTATTATATATTTTATTAGCATATTTTGTATATTATATACAATATTTTAATTAAATTTATATAAAAAATATCTTTTTTTATATCTTAATCTCTTCCATATATATATATATATATATATATATATATATTTATACAAAAAATATCTTAAATAGAAAAACATAAATACATATCAAAATACAAACATTAAATTGATTACTGGTTAAATAAATTTTATTCTATAAGGAGAAGGTTCAGAAGTATATTAAAAGTGTCTACTGAATATATAAGAATGAATTTCATGATTGCTGATTCGTTGACTAATTAAAGTTTTTATAATCCAAGTTATTTAAGATATATGCACGTATATAGAATGAAACTTAGTTATAATTATGAATATATTGCAAGTATAATGATATTTAACAGTACTTTATTATATATATTGCTATAAATTAATTTAAAATTAACAAAAAGTCCGAAAAGATGTTGCAAGAATACAGTGCTAAATAAACAAGTCACCTTAATAATTACGATATTAAAAGTTTATGGTGATTAATTACAATCTAGTACTTTCATTGTTCGATTCATTATGCCTTGTGGGCTAGTGGCCGGTGAGCAACAGGCCACCTAACTAAAATAAAAAAGGTAAGTTAAACTTTAATTTTTTTAAAAATAAAATCACTAATATTAGATTATAACTCAAAACTTAAGCTAACCAAATAATATAATTTAATTAGTTTGATTTTTTTTTTTATTAAAATCGTACCTTTTCTCTATTTAATTTTTATCTTAAAAAATTTAAAAATTTTAATTTTTTATAATAATATAACTTATTAGTAAAAAAATATTATTTATTTGTACACATTTTAAATTTAAAAAAATCATCTTTAAAAAAAATAATCTAAATATTAAGTCCATGCTTAACTAAACATATGGCACTAAAAATATAATAGATTAAATTACTAATAGGTTCCTATAGTTGTTAGATAATGTCATCTCATATTCAGATTATTTGTTAAAAATTTGATATCAATTAAGCTTTTGATAATTATTAAGATTTAAATTACATATTATCATTATGTGACCCTCAAAAATTAATTTAATTAATTCAAAAGGCCTTACAAATAATAGAATAAATTAACTTGTCAAAATTGACTTTTATTCATAATAATGGTTAATAGCACGAACAAACCTCATTTATTCAATCGACTATTTGATGGACGTATCGAATTTCCTGAATCCCTTTATAAATAATTCCTCTCCATGCCCATATTTGATATTCAATAATCCATCAAATCGGCACATAAAGTCCAATCTCAAAGCTCATCTCCGAGATGGCTTCCTCATCGACAAATCTGAGTATTTATTTATATTTTGTGATTTTATGAAATTGATTTGATTCCAACTCGATATTTAATTAAATTAAAATTTTTCGCATTGAGAAATTTCTAGCACGGGGAACAGATGCATATATAACAATTTGTATGGAGGTCGGGAAAGTAAGATTGCATGTAGGCCTGTAAATTGGTTGGAATCAATCTGGATACATTCAAATAGGACTAAAAATCAGACGAACCTGGGTTGACCTTGATCTGTTCAATGATCTGCCATAGTTTGAATTTTTGAATCAAGTTTCGGGTCAACCCAGAATTTTTCTTAAATAATTCAGCACTAATTTTTGTAAGGGTGAATAATTGAACCTACAAGTGCCAACACTATATAGCTTGATAAATTATTCGTAGGCCGATTGAAGCTCTAGTTAGAAAAATTGAGTTATTCGATTTTGCCCATATACAAAGAGGAAGAGGGAGACCAAAGAATACATGACAAAAAATCATAAGGAGTGATCTTAGTTACTTAAACTTAGATAAGAATTTGGTAACTGATAGAGCGCAATGGAAACAAAAGATTCATGTAGCTGACCCCAACTAGTGGGATTAAGGCTTGGTTGTTGTTGTTGTTGTTGTTATTGTATACAAAAAATTACAAGCTCTGAATCAAATCAACACATTGAATGATATATGAAATTATAGAAATTCTTCTTATGTTATTGCTAGAACTTTCTCTAACACCCCTGGTCGAACAGCTCTCCTAGTCGAATAGCCCCAGTCGAGGGCCCTAGTCGAACTGCCTTAGTCGAACAACTCTTCAAGGAGATATTACCATATCGTATCCTCTGTACTACTATGTCAACTCAGCATTTAAGACGGCATGAGGGTCCATTGCCTAATTGCCAGATGTGACAGGCTGTACCCCTATGTCCCCTCCTCTCCAAGCTATAAATAAGGAGGAGGGGCTCCCTCTTAGGGAGACTGGCCTTGGGTTGGCCCGAGGCTCTCCCTTGGCTCTCTCTACCTTTCTCTCTCTCTCTTGTACTTATGCTCTTATGGGGACTCCATTTCGGGACCCCACCAAGCTTTGTAAGGAAAGAGATTCGATTAGTGGATTCAAACCGCCTGAACGACGTCGTGATTTTTCCTTCGGATACTCGGATTTTCATGTAAAAATTGCCTTATTTCTTTCCATTTTCGCACAATAGTTATCGTAAGGAATTCTATTTATTCTAAGAAAATTAATTAGGGCTCAAACGCAAAATTAAATTAAATTTTGAAGAAATTAATTAAACTATTAAAATCAATTAAAATTTTTGACTTAACTCTGTTTGGTAACTGGCTAAAAAATGACTTATTTTAGTTATGGCTAAAATCTTAAATTTATTTTTAAAAAATCTTTAAAAAATTATTTTATATCTAATCCTACACAAATTTCAACATTAAACAATCACTTTATTTCACATCTAACACAATTTTTAATATAACTAACTCACTTTATTTCACATCATACACATTTTTTTTTAAATTGTCACAAAAAGTTTTCAAATTATCTTTTTTTTTCCTCCAACCAAATAGAGCCTAAAACAAAAATTAAATACAGCTTGGTGGTACACAATCGGGGTGAGTCGGGTTTTTAGATGAGTCGGATTGCATGCAATCATCACACAGCAATACACAAGTAATTACTTTGATCATCTATCGTGGGGTGTTCGAAATCACCATTCACCACTTTGATGATCGCCATTCCGGTGGCCAGCCGCGGCGCCAAAATCTGCATCGGCCTAAAACGTCCTAATACAAACAGATGAACGTTGGCTTGAAATAGGATGTGGTATTCTGCAGCGACAGCGGCCGCCCCCGTCGACGAAAGCTTGAAGCACATGATATCCTCCGCCGGGTTGGAGAAGCCGCAACAACCCGTTGGGGTTGAGGTGTCTGACCTCCATGGCGTTGAGCTGCCGTACCATGGATTCGACGAGTAGACTCACATGCTGAAGTTCCTCAGCCGTTATGACTCGGCGGAGACCAGCTGGCTGTGCTGCGGCGAGCGCCACCAAGGCGGTGAAGAGGAAGAGGAGGAGGAGGAGGAAGAGACGACTATTGGAAGCCATGGCCACGTGTAACATCCCGATAAAATTTAGATTTAGATTTTTGATTAATTTAATTTATTGTGATGAAATTAATTTTTATTTATGAGATTAATTATTTAAGATTAAATATATGAAATATTAAATGTTTGTTATGCGATTCAAAATTCAAAATGACTGAAATTAATATTTAATTTAATTAAATCAGGTTATTTAAAATTTAAATCCAATGAATTTAATTACCCATTAAATATTCATAACTACCTCTTTAAATTAAGGCTAAGAAAAATTACAGAAATACCCCCAGATTATTATTTAGAGAAAGAAATAGGATTTCTCGGCTTAAAACATCGATTCAACTCTTCCCCTTCTATAACCGCCGCAGGCCTAGAGAGAGGAGATCAGAGAAAGTGACGAGTTGGGAGAGAGAAAGAAGCCGGATCTTCCTCAAAATCGACGATTCTTCTTTATCTTCTTCTCGATCTACACGTTTTCTTACACCTTGGATCGGATCTAGTGATTTTGGAGTGATATTTCTCTTCGGATTTCAAGAAAACCTAGAACTATGGTGAATTCGAGGTAAGTTTTATTCTAACTTAGCTCATATCAATTAAAATTCAGAAATCAATTGAGTATTTTAATAAATTATATGAAGTTTCTCAATGTTGCCATGAGTCTATGTAATATTTTTAAATTCAAGCATGTTGATGAGTTCAGGTCAAATTCCTGTGAATTTGTTGTGCTATTAATTAAAATTCTTATGTATATATAATTTCATATAAATTTCTATTCTAATGAATTCTCCAGATCTATAAACTTATTTCTTTATTTTATTTCACTATACGTCATGCTTATTATGCAGAAAAACTAAATAAATAAATAAAGTAAAATGTACAATAATTTAATAGTTTGAAATTTGGAATTATAATTATTTTCTCTTCAATTTTTCTGAAAGTGAAAGCCACGAAATTAACTGCAAAAGCAATAACTTGATGTTTAATGATCAAATTTCTTGATAATCCAATGCCTGACTTCTTTATTGATATTTATGTACATGTGGCTATTTAATTGCATTCATATAGTCGATTTATTCTTAAGATTGTGGCACCTACGGGAGGGCAAGTGTATGGACTTGTCGTCATATTCGATGAGAATATATTGACTCGCGACTGTGATACCTACAGGAGGGCAAGTGTATGGACTTGTCATCACATTCGTTGAGAATATATTGACTTGTGTTTGTGACACCTACGGGAGGGCAAGTGTACGAACTTGTCGTCACATTCAAAAATATAATATAATATTTAGGCAACCGTATGAGCTCGCTATATGACTAAATTTATAATCAAGATTTTAAAGGAGATAATGAATTAAAAATTAAATGTGACTTCTCTGGGATTACGCACCTGCCTTAGCTCGAGCATATAATATATATAGGCGCGACGGCGTCCATTGCCATTTTGGGCTAGGGGGTGAAAACTCCCAAAATTGATTGAAGACCTCATATTTTGCCATTATGGGCCATAGCCTACGGGGCCAGGGGATGACGATCCCCAAATGTGTAAAAGACAGTTGAGGCGTAATACGAGAAATCACGGGCCCAGAAGATAAAAGTAAAATTAATAAAAAGAAATCTGCTCGTTACTTATTTTATTTTATTTTGTTTCTGTTTATATGCTGATGTTGTACTTGCTATGCAAATTATGTTATGTTTGTTTAAGACTTGTTGTTCACACTGTTTTATGCCATTTCTTTATCCTACATGTAGGGCTGGTTATCGGACCGGATCGACCGGACCGCTTCCGGTCCGGTTCCACCGGTTCCGGATCCGGTCCGGAACCGGTTTGGTGGCCTTGGATCCGGTCCGAGTCCGGTCCGGATCCAGATAATTGGGTCGGGTGACTCGGGTCGGGTCAATCGGATAAATCAATCCAGATAATTGGGTCGGGTGACTCGGGTCGGGTCAATCGGATAAATCAATCCAGATAATTGGGTCGGGTGACTCGGGTCTGTTCAGTTTTTAAAAAAAAATTTAATGTTAATGCTGCAGCTGGCAGCATTAATGCTGCCAGCTGCAGCGCTTGGGCGCAGCGCCCGCGCGGCGCACGCGCCACGCGGGCCGCGGGCGCTGCGCCCAACTATTAAAAAAAATATATTAAATCCGGACCGGTTCCGAACCGGTAATCCAGTTCGGTTCCGAACCGGATAACCGGTTCTGCTTACGCAGAACCAGTCCGGACCGGTTCTGCGGCCCGGAACCGGTTAGAACCGGACCGGTTCAACTGGTTCTGGACCGAACCGGTTCTTACTGGAACGGTTTCGGACCGGTTCTGGTTCGAACCGGTCCAATAAGCAGCCCTACCTACATGCATGTTTAATTGAAATCTATGTTATACATATTTAATTGTTTGTTATTTTTATTATATCATGTTAACATGCTATTATTATTATTATTATCGTTATTATTATTATTATTATTGTTTAATATCTTTATTTAAAAGCTTTGTTAGTGTGCAACCTACGAGTCTGTTCTAACAGACTCTGTCACTAACGTGGCAGGTACTGAAGCACTTGATCACAGGAATGGAGAGAATGCCGGTCAAGAGAAAAATTAGTTTATTGCCTTACTTTCTAGATAATGACTATTTACTTATGTGTTGACTATAGTAGTTCTACTTTATTTACTTTAGTTGGATGTTTAATTCTGTTCTAAAGTATAGATATGTGAACTCTTGTATTAGCTTTTGATCTATTTAGTTTTCTTCCGCTGTTAAATTAATCTTTCTTCTCCCCTAATTTAGATAAATTTTAGTGTGACGGCTAAGGTCGTCACACCACGACTATACTTCTGGAAGAGGTAGCGACGAGAGGAGAAGGCTCCACAATGCAAGATATGATTCGGATGCAAGGTTTTGGATCTACAAAAGTAACACCTATTAATGAGTAATGATCAAGATGCAGGATGCGTGCCTCTCAAAGTGTCATGTGTACGGCTGAGATGCAGCGCTCGAACTACACGTTAACAGACATAAATGAGAAAACTAGGACCCTATAGTATAAAATATATTAATAATTAAAATAAAACTTATCTCGTGATTTTAACTTCACATTCATACACATTATATTATGATCCGTACAACTATTTAGTTATTACTTAATAATATTATTTGTGATGAAATTGAGATTATATGTCTGCTTGCAAACATTTTTTTTTAGCATATTAGCAATAATGTTTACTTAGCCTAAGGTCAGATGGCAGATTCCTATTTTGATAGGTAGTGCTACACAAGAGAACCAATGGAAAGGAAAAATGGGCGAGTAGACAGTGTATTAACTGTAATTTCTCCATTATTTTTGTCGTTATCTTTTGTATTTTTGAAAATAAATAATGTATTAATTTTTTAAAAACTTTCGCATAATGTATAAACTAAGCTTGAGCTTCAATTACTGATGCAAATAAATATATGTAAATTTAATAATTAAATGAATATTATTACTTTTGAAAATATTTTAATTTGCTGGTTATTTGAAGTTTTATTTATCCATTAATTCTATATTCAAATATTGTTAATAGTGATTTTCTCTGTCAGGCTACGCGGTGTCAAGCTCATATAATTAATTAATCTGCTGCATTGAACTCAAGTGACGGGTTAAAGTTATGACAAAACATTTTATCTGAACAATTAGAAAATCAAATTATAATTTTCATTATAAATTTTTTACTTAAGATAAGATGAAATCTAAAAATAATTAACAGATTAGAATATATCATTTTTTCAAAATTAAAATTTAAGAAAATCAAGGAATTAAATTATCAATTTTTTGAATTAAAAATAATAATAATAAGTAAAAAATTTAAAATAAAAGCTTAAATTATAATTTCATAAAAATTAAGATAAATTCTAGAGCTAAATTATAATTCTTAAGACTTAAACTCAAAATTAAAAGAAATCTGAATACCATATTATAATTAATTTTTGTAAAACATTATAGCTTTTTGGAGGGTAAGATCATATTTATGAAAACTTAAAAAATCAAATTATAAATTTCATATAAAAAATCAAGCCCTAATTTTAAGGCTAAGAAAAATTAAAACATCAAATTATAATTAAAAAAAAACATCAAATTATAATTTTTTAAAATGTTAGATAAAGTCCAATAAAAAAATATATTTTTTCAAGAATTAAAATCTAGGATTAACATTAAGAAAAAAAATGAAAAACTAAATTACAATTTGTAAGACTAAAATAAGAACAAGGGTAATCAGAAGGATTAAAATTTTCAAAAACTAAAATAAGTCAGAAAATTAAATTATAATTCTTTGGGATTAAAACCAAAGTTTTTAAAAAAAATTAAAGACCATATTATAATTATTTTTATTAAAAAATTAGTCCCTGAATTTTTTCTAATATCAAAACGATGAAAAATCAAAAGTTAAATTATAATTTTCATAAAAAGATAAAATAGCTGTACATGTGATTGTGCACATGGAGTAAGAAATGCATGATTAAATACCGAAATGAACAGCTGGGATTCATTTGCAAAAAAAAAAAAAACAATTTTTTAACAGCTCAAAATTCAGCTTTTATATATGGTATAGATAAAAATGAAAAAGATTAGAATTATAAAATTTTTGTACTTTCATCTATAGATTTTTAATCAACATTAGTGTCCCCGAGGACTTACAATTTTACATACGGGATGATAAATTTTAATTTGTCACAATTTAGTTCTTGAGGTCTGTGTTACATTACAATTTAGTTTCTTTATATATCAACATTTAATATAAATGCAATATTGTAGGTGATATAAAAGATCATACCATCAAGCAACAATAATAAATTATTAATCTCAATAATTTAAGTTGTTGGCCCAAAGGCTTCCCAAGAGGAGGGGTGAATTGAGAATAATAGATTTTTGAAATTTAAATTAAAACAATAAACTTAGAAACAATTCAATTAATACTAAGAGGTTGATTTAGCAAATAGGTATGCAGAAGAGCAGAACAGAGAGCACCGCCAGAACGCGAGATCAATTTGAGAAATATGACTCAATGCAAAAATAAAATAAATTACAAAAGAGAAGAGTAATTAAACAGCATAAATACATCACACAGAAGGCACAAGAGATTTATAGTGACCCAATTGCAAGCCTATGTGCATTAATTTTACTTTCCTGGCCTCCATGAAAATTGCTATATACGCATGTGTTCCCCATATTACAAATTTCTCAATACGAAAAATCTTAATTTAATTAAATATCAAGTTGGAGTCAAGCCAATTTCATAAAATCACAAACTATAAATAAATACCCAGATTAATTTGTCAATGAGGAAGCTGAGCATTGAGATTGACTTTATGTGCCGATTAGATGGATTATCGAATATCAAATATGAGCACGGAGAGAAATTATTTATAAAGGGATTCAGTAAATTTGATACGTTCATCAAATAGCTGATTGAATAGATGAGATTTTTTCATACTATTAATCATCACTACGAATAAGGTCATTTTGACAAGTTTATTCTACTATTTGTACGGCATTTTGAATTAATTAAATTAATATTTGAGAATCACCTACTGATAATATGTAATTTAAATCTTAATAATTATCAAAAGCTTAATTGATATCAATTTTTTAATGAATGATCCGAATATGAAATGATAATTTCTATCAACTAGCTCGATGTATAGTAAGGTTCATAACCTATACACAAATATAATAATAATCACACAAATACATATTGTATATTAGAAACATATCAATAAAGGTTAAAGTGTCAAATATTATTATAAATATAAATCATAATTATAACTAATTTTAATTCCATTTCATGTATATATATATATATCTTAAATAACTTTAATTTGTTAATGAATTATCAGCAAACATGAAATTCATTCTTATATATTCAGCAGACATTTTTAATTTATTTCTGAACCTCCTTCATACAAAATAAAATCTATTTAACTAGTAATTGACTTAATATTTGTATTTTGATACTAATAATATTTTTATTGTAGCAAATATGCGTAAATTTAAAACTTGGTATTAAGTTCCTATTAAAATTGGTAGCATGAAAATCTTTTAATGCTT
>KZ451982.1:10197251-10209890 GCA_002786265.1 Apostasia shenzhenica
ATATATATATATATATATATATATATATATAATTGCTCTACTTTAGAAAATAAAAATTATTTTATTGTAGGAAGCATTCAATAATATAGAACGAGCTTTTGGCCTACTTGAGAACAAGCGTTGATTTGGTCAACCAATAATTTGATCAAAACTAATACTTTGAGGAAAATATTTTTCAATATAACTTTTTATGATATGAAGTAGGTGAATTTAAATTTGTTATTAAAAAATATATTTTTTTATAGTTAGAAAAAAAATATTATTTTTGATGATACTTTTGTGATTCTAGTTGACTTAAAGATCATATAAATCATTTTCAAAAAGAAATCATGTAAATCTACAGAAGTTTTCTTCATTTATAAAATTAGAAAATAAATTCCTTTAATATTCACAATTTAAATAAATAATTAATAGATGTTTGGAAGTACTTAGGAGGTGAAGGAGTTTCTTAGCTCACTAAATTATTTAATATGATTTTGAAGACTAAAAGGAAGCCAAATAAATAAAAAAAGAGTGTATTAGTACTTATTTATAAAAATAAAGGCGATATATAAAATTGTGTGATCAACTGCAACTTACTAAATCTATTTCCGTTCACTCTAAAAAAAAATCTACTTTCATTCTCAAAGATGAAAGTGCAAAAAAAATAAATTTGGGCATATAATGTGTTATTTATTTATTTTTTTTTTTAAAGTAGAGCATAATTGCTAGTTTTTTTTTTTTTTTTGGTATTTTTCTGAAGAACCCAACAAATGGCACTATTGTTTTAAAACTTGATTGCTTAATGCATATCATCTTCTTCGAAGTCAACGATAATATTTCATGTCAATCCATGAAGAAGATATAAATATGAATCAAATTTTGGTTTTATTATTTGTATATTCCTATTAATTTATGAATTAAAAAAAACTTATAAATCACTTTACTTTGTAACATAAATATCAATCTATTCTAGGGGCAATTACTTATACCACACCCCATTTAACAAAAATTAATTACATATTCTATATAATTTTTTAATAAAATTTTAATATATACTAAATCTTAAGTCCTAAAATCATAATTAAAAATTCAGAACACTAAGTCCTTTGCTCTACTACTTTAATATTACAAATTAAATTTTAAATCCTAAAATTTAAATTTTCATAGAATATTTATATATATATATATAATTCATTTACAATTTAAACTAGTAAAATAAAATTTTCTTTTATGAATTTATGAATCATACAAAATATGATAAAATTTTTGAAAATTCATCAATAATTTATTTCATAAATTTTCTCAAAAATACTATGTAAATTTTATAATTTTATCCGATTTTAATGTGTTGTGCATAATTATCTCTTAATTCTAAGAAATATTCAATTGCATAAAGCAAGCTTTTGGCCTATTTGAGAACAAGTGCTGGTGACTTGGCATGATCAACAATTTGATCCAAACTAACTGAGCAAAATAATTTAATGTGGAGTTTGTTAATTTAAGAACATGATTTTTTATGAAAGTTTTACAATTTTAATTGATTAAAAAATCAATCAAATGAATCTACAGATGGCATTGAGAAAGAGGGATATATAACAATAATAATTTTACATTAATAAAAAGTTATACATAAAATATCTTCATAAAACTAGAAAGAGATTAATTAGTAGAAAAGAAACAAAAAAAAAAGAAAAGAAAAAAGCAATCAACAGCTAATATTTATAAAGTTTGAAAATAAAATCATTTTTAATTGAAAAATGTGTTATATTTTTTTCTTGATCTTAAAAATCGTATTATATTTACAATATGTTTATAAGTCAAATCATTTATAATAATTCTTGCTTAATTATGTAGAGGCACTTTCATTATTTGTTAGCAGTTACTTGATTTAAATTTAATTTAAGAAACAACTACTTCCGTACAACTCAAAAGCTCTGTTTGGCGCGAGGACCAATTCTGGATCAAATCTGGACCAAAATGATACTAATTTAAAAAATAATAATAATAATAATAAATCAAAATTTATAATCATTCTACACAAATTTTAATATAAAAAGAACATTATTTTACTTCACATGCTCAATATTTTTAATAAAAAAATTAATTTTATTTTACATCCTTGGACAAAATACTCGATTCAAATATTTTGGTTTAGGATGTGGAATAAAGTATATATTTTTATTAAAAATTATTGAGTATGTGAAGTAAAATAATATTTTTTTATATTAGAATTTAAGTAGAATGATTAAAAAAATTTATTTATTATTATTAGTATTATTTTTTAAATTAGTATCACTTTGGTCCTGATTTGGTCCTCGCCCTAAACAGAGCTTTCCTATAATTATCAAATTGGTGCTGAATTTTACTTCAATTAAAAATAATAATTATAATTTTTACAATGTAAATTATTTTCTAGATTTTTTCATCTTGTTTGGTTTGCATAAAAATAATATTCATGACTGCTTGCCAAAAGTTTTAATTTATTTTAAAAAATTAATTATTTTATATCTTATTCTATAAAAGTTTTAATATTAATAATTATTTTATTTTACATTTAATATAATTTTGAATAAATAAATTAATTTTATTTTACAATAATACGAGTTAAAGTTAAAAAAAACTTGTTAAATTTTTTATTATGAAATTTATATGTCCTGCAAAATATACATATATATATATATATATATATATATATAGATTATTAGTGAAATTTTGACTGTTTCATGCAACAATCAAGATCTAAATAATACAAATTTTAGAAATAATAATAATAATAATAAATTTTTATTATATTTTACATAAATTTTAAAATAAATAATATTATTTTATTTTATATACTTAATAATTTTAAATAAAATTATTAATTTTATTTAACATCTTAGATCAAAATATTGATTTGACTATTTTAATTTAAAATGTAAAATAAAATTAATAATTTAATTAAAAAAATTAAATATATAAAATAAAATAATATTTTTATGTTAAAATCTATATAAATTATAATAATAAATCTATTTTAATTAAGATATTGATATTTGCGCAAAATACGATCCCAGGGTTGCAGTGACACAACTGAACCGGGTTTATCTCGACGGTTCGATCCGGTCCAAATTGGAGGTCCGAGTGTCCGACTGTGGAGGCGGATTGACTATGATTGACATTTATAATGATATTTGACACTTTAAAGCTTCATTGATGTGTTTCTAATATATAATATAAATTTGCATGATTATTATTATATTTGTGTGAGGTTATGAACCTTGCTACACATTTAGCTAGTTGTTAGATAATATCATTTCATATTCGGATCGAATCATTCATTAAAAATTTGATATTAATTAAGCTCTTGATAATTATTAAGATTTAAAGTACATATTATCTTTGAGTGACCCTCAAAAATTAATTGGTTTGATTCCAACTTGATATTTAATTAAATTAAGATTTTTTGCATTGAGAAATTTGTGATACAGGGAATACATGCACATATAGCCATTTTTATTGAGGCCCGGAAAGTAAGATCGCATGTAGGCTTGTAAATGGGTAAGATTCAGATCGAGGTGGCCTTGACGTGGATTCGATCCGGATATATTGGAATAAGTTTAAAAATTAAATCGGATCGGGGTTGACTTGGGTCTGTTCCATGATCTGCGATAGTTCGAATTTTTGAATCGAATTTTTGAATCGAATTTCGAGTAGATCTAGAACTTTTCTTAAATAATTAACACTAATTTTTTAATCAGTGAATAATTAAACCTGCAGCACTAGCACTGTAGAACTTGATTTACTGTATGTTTAGTCAGTACTATACAGAAAATTACAAGCTGTTTATCAAATGAACCTATTAGAGGACATATGAAATTGTAGAAATTCTTCTTATATTTTTATCGGGAATTCTATTTATTCTAAAAAAAATTAAATTTAATTTCGAAAGAATTAAACTATTAAACTTAATTAAAAATTTTGACTTATAATTCATCTGAAATTATTATAACTTATAAGAAACTATATGTCATGCTATACATCTCACACAATTCTTTAATAATAATAAACACATGATAACAGGAGTTGATTTTTTTTTGGGTCGAATCAGCTTCGAATCCAACCTGGTGGTACACGATCAGTGCGACACAAAAAATATTACAGAGCAACACAAATAATTACTTGTATTGGATAAGAGACTGAAACAAACATGGAGCCACAAATTTTATCCGATTTTAATGTGTTGTACATAATTATTTTTGATTGTAAGTAGTATTCAATTGCGTGTAGCAATCTTTTGGCCTATCTGAGAACAAGTGCTGATGACTTTGCATGGTCAACAATTTGATCCAAATTAATTGAGAAAAATAATTTTGAAGTTGAGTTTGTTAATTTAAGAACATTATTTTTGATGAAAGTTTTACAATTTTAATTGATGAAAAAAATCAAATGAGTCTGCAGATCATATCACATTGAGAAAGATGGATATATAACAATAATAATTTTACATTAATAAAAAGTTTTGCATAAAATATCTTTATAAAACTAGAAGGAGATTAGTTGAAAGGAAACACAAAAAAAAAGAAGAGAAAAAACAATCAACAGATAATATTTATAAAGTTTGAAAATAAAATCATTTTTAATTGAAAATTGTGTTATATGTATATTTTTTTTATCTTAAAAATTGTATTATATTTAAAATATGTTTTATAATTAGTCAAATCACAAGAAGTTCTTGCCAACTATTTACCTTCTTATTAAAATGTTGGACAATAATCCAACACAATAACAAAAATAAAGTCTTAATCCCGCGAGGTAATATCGGCTATATGAATTTTTTATTTATATTACGCTCTATCAATTAACAAATCTTATTTAGATCTGAATGAGTAAGATTACTTCTTATAGTTTTTTGTCATGTTTTCTTTAGTCCTTCTCTTCCTCTTTGTATATAGGTAAAATCTAATAACTTTATTTTTCTAACTGGAGCTTCAATTGGTCTACGATTCATATATCCAAATCATCTACGCCAACTTTCCCTAAATTTATTCTCAATTGGTGTAACTCCAACTTTCTCGCGGATATACTCATTTTTTATTTTATCCTTTCATATATAAACACACATCCACCTTAACATCTTAATTTTTATAATTTTTTTTTATTTTCTCTTTGTAGGTGAACATTCAGTATCATATATCATCATTGGTCTTACTACAATTTTATAAAATTTACCCTTATGTTTGGATGAAATTTTTCTATCGTATAACACGCCGGAAGTATTTCTCTATTTTACTCATCATGCTTGGACCCTGCTGCTAATAACATCATTATTGTACAATAATCTATTATTTTATTAAATTATATAGACTTTTCATTGAGTAATTATTACGTGCGATAAGTGATTCACATCAACAATTAGTTCGCCAATCACCAAGCATCATGAGGTGAGCCGGCCCCACTATGCACAGAGCATCGTAAATGATGTTAAGTTAGACCATTCGTTCAGCCAACCAAATGATCTTGTTGAGAGATTGGACTGTCTAGTCTGAAGACCAGATCGTCAGTCCGGCCAGCAAAAAGGTAAATATCATAAGTATTTGTTCAATAAAGTAGTTATACCTTAAAATTAGGTAGGTATATATTCATCCAAAATAGTAATTATCTTATATGCTTGCATCCTCTTCAATTGATAAATATCAGATTACAAGTTATACCTATTTGTTTTGGACATACATATGCCTACTTATAATATTTACTTTTCTAGTGTTCGTTCGGCTAAGCAAACCATCCAGTCGACTGACCGGATAGTCAGTCATGGTGAAAATGACTTAACACCATTTATGGTATTTTGCACACAATGAAATTAGCTCACCAGCATGGTATCATGCATGTGATTAATGAGCAAACAACTCACGTGAATCACTCGCTACACAAAATAGTTTCTTCTTCTTCATCACAAGATCTACTTAGCCAATAATTATGGTAAAAATAGTCAAGTTGTGCCAGCCAATTTGCCAACATTCTTTTCTTACGTTTTGACTCAAACTTAATTTAATAACAAGAAAAATAATATATAGATTCCTACAGTTATGAAATAATATCATATTAATTTATGATTTTAAAAATCTGTTTTATCAATCAAAAAAAAAATTTATTGGCAAAATTTTTACCAGAGAAATAAATAAATATGAAAAAGATAAAAAAGATTAAATTAGATGAGCATGCATGCAAAGAGCAACTTCTACTATATGTTTTCAATATAAAATTATTTTGCAGAGTAAATTGCATATATATAGATCTTCCTGATCTTAAAATTATTATATAATGATTTATAAATTCTAAATAATAACATTAAAATTCTTGAAGTCTTATAATTAATTGTATATTGATCCACAATTTTTGAATCGTGACACTTAAATTCTTAATATTGCAGTATATTATAATTTTTTTTTATATTTTAGTATTAATTTGAAAATAATATTAGTGGTAATAGAAAAATAATATGACAATATAAATCATTAATCTCAAAGACCTAAGTATTATATATACTTTAAAATTTATAGAGCAACATAAACCGGCTTTAATATCTAAAAAATTTAAATGCTACGATTTTGTATATAAATAATTGTTCCTATTTTTTATATTTTCGTTTAGTACCTAACACATATTGTTTTAGCTTTCATTCATAACCAGGAAAATAATTTTTATGTAATGAACACAATTTAATTAGTATCATAAAAGCATTCAAGGCAACAAGACAAAGTTCCATTAATAAAAAAAAAACAGACAAACGCATTAAAAAAAGTGTCATCTATAAATTAATGCTATAAGTAAAAATTTTAAAAAATTCATAATTTTGGTAATTTTTCTTCTCAAAACTTGTGCAAACTCAAGCAAAAGATAATTAGCAAGTATCAACTAGGAATAAGTCTATAAGCATTAAAAGATTTTCATGCTATCAATTTTAATAGGAACTTAATACCAAGTTTAGGTTTAGGTTTTTGCTACAATAAAAAATTTATTAGTATCAATGGAAGTTAAAATTAAAAAAAAAACTTTTTAAAATTAAGTGCTTGAAAGCTTGTGGCACTCACAAGTTGAACTAATATGGATTCTGTTATGTGTGCTATTTTCTAATTGAATTTTATATTATATCAAGATCCAACCTATTTACTAATATTTGTGATTTTAATTTTGTATTTTTTAAGATCTACTCTCTCTCCTTATAAAATAATACCAATATTTGCGTAAAAAAATACTTAAAAGACAAAATTGAAATCACAATATTAGTAAAAATCAAACTAAACCAACAAAAAGGGCAAGGGGGTTCAATCCAAGGTTTTCAAAACCGGATTGAAGATCGAACCGGTCAATCGACCGGTTCATGGTTTTATCGGTTCAACCGGTTAAACCGTGGTTCAACCGGATGACTTAATAATTACATCATAATTAAAAACCCGATTTTTAGCTGATTTCGGTTCTAATGTTGAACCAGACCGGACCTTGGGCCGGTTCCCGGTTGAACTAATAATAAAAATATAATAATTATATTTTAATTGGAATCAAATGATAGTATTTTTACAATCTAAGAGACCTAAATTGATGCTTCTAAAATGTTGGGACCAACTTACAGTATACTCTCAATCTTAGGAGCCTATATACAATTTATTCTAAAAACAAATATCTTACAAGTAAATTGCGTGAAATACTGTCATCTTTGCGTCATGTAAATCAAATCGAATTTAAATTAATTTAATACATATATAATAAATAACCTCCTATAAGAATCAATATAAAAACATGTAAAACCGAAGACAGAGAAATTATATAGCAATGTTTGCACTCTAAAAGGATAAAAGTTGAAAAGATGAAAGCTAACGCTTTGCACCCTCGAAAGATTTAATTTTAGCAAATTACTCCCTCAGAAACACAACCCCTTGGTTGAAATTTGCCAGGATTCAGAACTTTGAAGATGTGAACTCTGTGTTTTCATTCTCAAGAGTGCAAATTAAGTGCAGAACAGGTCTAATTTGAGGGTGTAATGTGTTACTCGAAGATAAATTTGACTTTAGACAGTTGCTAGCTCGGATAACATCATGAGTGGGCTCCACACGGTGTTGATATGGCGTCCGTTTATTGACCGAATTCGATAATTGCTCATTCTTTAGGCATTTCGTCAAGTAACAAATGGCATTCATGCTTTGGCGCTTGACTGCTTCATGCCGGCCATCTTCTTTGCTGAAGTGAAAGATAATCATAATGTTAATAATCAAAGATAAAAAAATATGAATATGATTCAAATTTTGTATTAATAATCTGTATATTAAATATATGTCAAAAGGATCTCAAATTTTTGAATTTATAATCTGTATATTAAATATAACAAAATGACTCTTTTGTTTGAAAATTTAATGGCTTAATGCAGCATTTTCCTTTCTTAATTTGAAAATCAAAGAAAATAATATAAGTTTGAATCAAATTTCGCTTTTAATATCTGTATATTATTATGAAGTGAATCGAAGAAAATCTCATATATATAATTGCTCAACTTTAGGAAATAAAAATTATTTTATTCTAGGAAGCATTCAATAATATAGAACGAGCTTTTGGCCTACTTGAGAACAAGCGTTGACTTCGTCAACCAATAATTTGATCAAAACTAATACTTTGAGGAAAATATTTTTCAATATAACTTTTTGTGATCTGAAGTAGGTGAATTTAAATTTGTTATTAAAAAAATATTTTTTTTATAGTTAGAAAAAAATGTTATTTCTCATGATAGTTTTGTGATTCTAGTTGACTTAAAGATCATATAAATCATTTTAAAAAAAAATCATATAAATCTACAAAAGTTTTCTTCATTTATAAAATTAAAAAATAAATTTCTTTAATATTCACAATTTAAATAAATAATTATAAATAAAATCACATGAATCTTTTATTTCTCAATGGAGTGGTTCGTAATTTTTTTAGGGACAACTGCTTGTACATTACAATAAATTTATTATTTAGTAATTTTCATACACTCTATAGTGTAAAATATAAATTAATAAATATAAATAAAAATATATAAAATAATAAATTTACTATAATATGTATGTAATTATTCTTTAATTTCTTTTTTAATAATGGTAGCTAACCATCAACCTTCTTATTAAATGTGGCATCCAAATAACTCTGCAAAAAAATAAAAATCAGGCCAAGTTGCCAACTCTCACAAACATAATTTATAATGATATTTACTTATTTGTTCCATAGAAATCATCCAAATTGAACCATTTTACATATATATCATAAAAATCTTTAATATTTTATATGATATTTACTTATTTGGCAATAGCATAGTATCATAGAAATCATAAAAATCTATTTATTTTATATATTTATTATCCAAATTTTTAATATTTTATATTTGACATAAATTATTATTATTTTCATATAATTTTCAAAATTAGTATATAATATTAATAATTTTTAGTTCAAAATATAAAAAATAATAAAATTTGAGTGATATAAATAAAATTGCACCTTACTTATTTGGTCCTATTGAGGTGTAGGAATTGGATAGGATTGATTCAGATTTATCTGACCTAATTCATCAGGCACTCACTAAATTTTTTATTAAAATGTATCAATTAATTTTTTTTCACAAAAAGAGATATATGTAATAACTCAAGACCATGTTTAAAAGAAATTAGGGATTCAAATTAAAATTTTCATTATATGAAATTAAAATTTAAAATTAAGAGCACATAAAGTTAGGTGACTGAACCATAATTTATTAGGACCTAAGTTCAAGACTAATGGAAAAGAAGAAATAAAATTATAATTTTTATCATAAAGAAATAGTACATAAGATCAAAACCAATTATAATTTCAACAAAGCGGGTGATCAAATTATAATTTTTTAAAAATTGATATTAAAAATAACAGAAATTTAGGACCAAATTATAATTTTTATTATAATAAATTTAAAACATACAAAAAAAATGAACAAAAGTAAGAGATAAAATTGTAATTTCTTTTAAACCTATGACCAAGAATAAAAGGAATTGAGAAACTAAAATACAAATTTTATTGTAATGAATTAAAGCGGAAGATTAAGCCTACACAAATTTGAGAAATAAAATGTAGAGTCTAGGTAAACTTTTTGTTTTGGTTTGTGGCAAGAATATTATTCTCATTTTTTTATATTTGAAATTAGATTTGTTAAATATATTATCATTGAAATATTCCTTGCTTGAAGGAAGACTTAAAATTTTGTTCAATTCAGCCAAATTAAAAATAATTAGAACCAAATTAATCTTGAATCAATTATTTTTTTTTCTTGCACTATTCAGAGCTCTGCTAAATGGCATTTGGCATGAAAATACTATGCTTAGAGTTAGCCAAGCCTCCAAAATAAACAAAAATAAATAAATAAATGAAATTGGGCAGCCGTATCGAACGGAGAAAGAAAATTTCTTTCATTTTTGTCTTGCTTGGCCGAAAGAGTTAGAGGGAGAGGGAGAGCGAGGGAGAGGGAGAGAGATCATTCCATATGGATAACACTCGACACCAAATTACATCATATTGCTGTAAAATCTGGAAATCAATGTGGCTAATTTCACTCAGTTTTTCTTTTGCATATATATGCATGCAAATGGCATGTATTAAGTATATAGATGCTAATTAGATTTTATTAAAATCTAGTGATGATTTTTTTACTATGACTAGTATTAGAGCGGGAGCGAGAAGCACAAAATGTTGTGCTTATGTAGTGGTTACGAGTTAAGTATAGGCAGTGTACGGGCTTCGAAACTTAACTCGTTAACCAAACTAAATGAAATACTCAATTTTTTTTAAGATACGAAATGAATATTAATGAGATTTCTTGTTGCTTTTACATCTCTGCCTTAGCTCGAGCTTTGGAGGTGGTAATTCTCAACCTGCTGCTGAGGGCTATAATTATTAGTGAAAAAATAGTTTAGACATTGTTGATGTGAGAAGGAAGGAGTCCTAAGAGACAGCGATACGCAGAAAGCTAAGCCTGATAATTATGCTTAAATGAGAGAGAAAAGCATCCAGAAAAGCACACAAAGGTTTAAGGTGGCTCAGGAAGAAAATGTCCTACGTCCACCGGATCAGCTTGTGTCTTCCACTATATCTCAAGATAGAGAGCTGCTTGGGCTCAGTACAAGGGTAGAAATAGTAGGAAAGAAAAAATCTGGCGGATTTCTCTTTTCCTTGAAGCCTGTTCAAGAGTATTTATAGGCGGGAGAAAGAGGAGCTCCGTCCGGCTTTTTTGGATGAAAGAAATATAAATGAGTAAGATCAATTTTTATAGTTTTTTATCATATTTTTTTTAGTCTTTCTCTTCCTCTTTGTATATAGCTAAAATCTAATAACTTTATTTTCCTAACTGGAGCTTCAATTGATATACGATTTATATGTCCAAATCATCTACGCTGACTTTCTCTAAATTTATCCTCAATTGGTGTAACTCCAACTTTCTCGCGGATATACTCATTTTTCATATATACGCACACATCCACCTTAATATTTTTATTTCTATAATATTTTTTTTTTATTTTCTCTTTGTAGGTGAACATTTAGTATCATATATCACCGTTGGTCTTACTACAATTTTATAAAATTTACCTTTATGTTTGGATGAAATTTTTCTATCGCATAACACACCAGAAGCATTTCTCTATTTTACTCATCATGCTTGGACCATGCTAATAACATCATTATTGTACAATAATCTAATATTTTATTAAATTATATAGACTTTTCATTGAGTAATTATTACGTGCGATAAGTGATTCACATCAACAAATAGTTCGCCAATCACCAAGCACCATGAGGTGAGCCGACCCCACTATGCATAGAACATCGTAAATGATGTTAAGTTAGACCATTCGATCAGCCAACCAAATGATCTTGTTGGGAGATTGGACTATTTAGTCTGCAGACCAGATCATCAGTCCGGCCACCAAAAAGGTAAATATCATAAGTATTTGTTCAATAAAATCGTTATACCTTAAAATTAAGTAGGTATATATTCATCCAAAATAGTAATTATCATATATGCTTGCATCTTTTTTAATTAATACATATTAGATTTTAAGTTATACCTATTTGTTTTGGACATATGCCTACTTATAATATCTACTTTTCTAGTATTCGTTCGGCTAAACAAACCATCCGATTAACTGATCGGATAGTCAGTTATGTTGAAAATGACTTAACACCATTTACGGTATTTTGCATGCAATGAAGTTAGCTCACCAGCATGGTATCATGTGATTAACGAGCAAACAACTCACGTGAATCACTCGCTACACAAAATAGCTTCTTCTTCTTCTTCACAAGATCTACTTAGCCAATAATTCTGATAAAAATCAGTCACGCTGTGTCGGCCAATTTGCCAACTATCTTTTCTTACCTTAGTCAAACTCATTTTAATAATAAGAAAAATAATATATAGATTCCTACAGTTACGAAATAATATCATATTAATTTATGATTTTAAAAATTCGTTTTATCAATCAAAAAAAGGTTTTTGTTATTGGGAAAATTTTTTACCAGAGAAATAAATAAATATGAAAAAGATAAAAAAGATTAAATTAGTTGAGCATGCAAAGAGCACCTCCTACTATATGTTTCCAATATCAAATTATTTTGCAGAGTAAA
>KZ451982.1:10216875-10228641 GCA_002786265.1 Apostasia shenzhenica
ATTAGTTGTATTAATTTTTTTCAAAATATATTTTATCATATTTTAAAAATTAGTCTCACATTTAGAAAATTTATATTTAATTATGATGTAATTATTAAGTCATCCGGTTGAACCACGGTTTAACCGGTTGAACCGATAAAACCATGAACCGGTCGATTGACCGGTTCGATCTTCAATCCGGTTTTGAAAACCTTGGATTGAACCCCCTTGCCCTTTTTGTTGGTTTAGTTTGATTTTTACTAATATTGTGATTTCAATTTTGTCTTTTAAGTATTTTTTTACGCAAATATTGGTATTATTTTATAAGGAGAGAGAGTAGATCTTAAAAAATACAAAATTAAAATCACAAATATTAGTAAATAGGTTGGATCTTGATATAATATAAAATTCAATTAGAAAATAGCACACATAACAGAATCCATATTAGTTCAACTTGTGAGTGCCACAAGCTTTCAAGCACTTAATTTTAAAAAGTTTTTTTTTTAATTTTAACTTCCATTGATACTAATAAATTTTTTATTGTAGCAAAAACCTAAACCTAAACTTGGTATTAAGTTCCTATTAAAATTGATAGCATGAAAATCTTTTAATGCTTATAGACTTATTCCTAGTTGATACTTGCTAATTATCTTTTGCTTGAGTTTGCACAAGTTTTGAGAAGAAAAATTACCAAAATTATGAATTTTTTAAAATTTTTACTTATAGCATTAATTTATAGATGACACTTTTTTTAATGCGTTTGTCTGTTTTTTTTTTATTAATGGAACTTTGTCTTGTTGCCTTGAATGCTTTTATGATACTAATTAAATTGTGTTCATTACATAAAAATTATTTTCCTGGTTATGAATGAAAGCTAAAACAATATGTGTTAGGTACTAAACGAAAATATAAAAAATAGGAACAATTATTTATATACAAAATCGTAGCATTTAAATTTTTTAGATATTAAAGCCGGTTTATGTTGCTCTATAAATTTTAAAGTATATATAATACTTAGGTCTTTGAGATTAATGATTTATATTGTCATATTATTTTTCTATTACCACTAATATTATTTTCAAATTAATACTAAAATATAAAAAAAAATTATAATATACTGCAATATTAAGAATTTAAGTGTCACGATTCAAAAATTGTGGATCAATATACAATTAATTATAAGACTTCAAGAATTTTAATGTTATTATTTAGAATTTATAAATCATTATATAATAATTTTAAGATCAGGAAGATCTATATATATGCAATTTACTCTGCAAAATAATTTTATATTGAAAACATATAGTAGAAGTTGCTCTTTGCATGCATGCTCATCTAATTTAATCTTTTTTATCTTTTTCATATTTATTTATTTCTCTGGTAAAAATTTTGCCAATAAATTTTTTTTTTGATTGATAAAACAGATTTTTAAAATCATAAATTAATATGATATTATTTCATAACTGTAGGAATCTATATATTATTTTTCTTGTTATTAAATTAAGTTTGAGTCAAAACGTAAGAAAAGAATGTTGGCAAATTGGCTGGCACAACTTGACTATTTTTACCATAATTATTGGCTAAGTAGATCTTGTGATGAAGAAGAAGAAACTATTTTGTGTAGCGAGTGATTCACGTGAGTTGTTTGCTCATTAATCACATGCATGATACCATGCTGGTGAGCTAATTTCATTGTGTGCAAAATACCATAAATGGTGTTAAGTCATTTTCACCATGACTGACTATCCGGTCAGTCGACTGGATGGTTTGCTTAGCCGAACGAACACTAGAAAAGTAAATATTATAAGTAGGCATATGTATGTCCAAAACAAATAGGTATAACTTGTAATCTGATATTTATCAATTGAAGAGGATGCAAGCATATAAGATAATTACTATTTTGGATGAATATATACCTACCTAATTTTAAGGTATAACTACTTTATTGAACAAATACTTATGATATTTACCTTTTTGCTGGCCGGACTGACGATCTGGTCTTCAGACTAGACAGTCCAATCTCTCAACAAGATCATTTGGTTGGCTGAACGAATGGTCTAACTTAACATCATTTACGATGCTCTGTGCATAGTGGGGCCGGCTCACCTCATGATGCTTGGTGATTGGCGAACTAATTGTTGATGTGAATCACTTATCGCACGTAATAATTACTCAATGAAAAGTCTATATAATTTAATAAAATAATAGATTATTGTACAATAATGATGTTATTAGCAGCAGGGTCCAAGCATGATGAGTAAAATAGAGAAATACTTCCGGCGTGTTATACGATAGAAAAATTTCATCCAAACATAAGGGTAAATTTTATAAAATTGTAGTAAGACCAATGATGATATATGATACTGAATGTTCACCTACAAAGAGAAAATAAAAAAAAATTATAAAAATTAAGATGTTAAGGTGGATGTGTGTTTATATATGAAAGGATAAAATAAAAAATGAGTATATCCGCGAGAAAGTTGGAGTTACACCAATTGAGAATAAATTTAGGGAAAGTTGGCGTAGATGATTTGGATATATGAATCGTAGACCAATTGAAGCTCCAGTTAGAAAAATAAAGTTATTAGATTTTACCTATATACAAAGAGGAAGAGAAGGACTAAAGAAAACATGACAAAAAACTATAAGAAGTAATCTTACTCATTCAGATCTAAATAAGATTTGTTAATTGATAGAGCGTAATATAAATAAAAAATTCATATAGCCGATATTACCTCGCGGGATTAAGACTTTATTTTTGTTATTGTGTTGGATTATTGTCCAACATTTTAATAAGAAGGTAAATAGTTGGCAAGAACTTCTTGTGATTTGACTAATTATAAAACATATTTTAAATATAATACAATTTTTAAGATAAAAAAAATATACATATAACACAATTTTCAATTAAAAATGATTTTATTTTCAAACTTTATAAATATTATCTGTTGATTGTTTTTTCTCTTCTTTTTTTTTGTGTTTCCTTTCAACTAATCTCCTTCTAGTTTTATAAAGATATTTTATGCAAAACTTTTTATTAATGTAAAATTATTATTGTTATATATCCATCTTTCTCAATGTGATATGATCTGCAGACTCATTTGATTTTTTTCATCAATTAAAATTGTAAAACTTTCATCAAAAATAATGTTCTTAAATTAACAAACTCAACTTCAAAATTATTTTTCTCAATTAATTTGGATCAAATTGTTGACCATGCAAAGTCATCAGCACTTGTTCTCAGATAGGCCAAAAGATTGCTACACGCAATTGAATACTACTTACAATCAAAAATAATTATGTACAACACATTAAAATCGGATAAAATTTGTGGCTCCATGTTTGTTTCAGTCTCTTATCCAATACAAGTAATTATTTGTGTTGCTCTGTAATATTTTTTGTGTCGCACTGATCGTGTACCACCAGGTTGGATTCGAAGCTGATTCGACCCAAAAAAAAATCAACTCCTGTTATCATGTGTTTATTATTATTAAAGAATTGTGTGAGATGTATAGCATGACATATAGTTTCTTATAAGTTATAATAATTTCAGATGAATTATAAGTCAAAATTTTTAATTAAGTTTAATAGTTTAATTCTTTCGAAATTAAATTTAATTTTTTTTAGAATAAATAGAATTCCCGATAAAAATATAAGAAGAATTTCTACAATTTCATATGTCCTCTAATAGGTTCATTTGATAAACAGCTTGTAATTTTCTGTATAGTACTGACTAAACATACAGTAAATCAAGTTCTACAGTGCTAGTGCTGCAGGTTTAATTATTCACTGATTAAAAAATTAGTGTTAATTATTTAAGAAAAGTTCTAGATCTACTCGAAATTCGATTCAAAAATTCGATTCAAAAATTCGAACTATCGCAGATCATGGAACAGACCCAAGTCAACCCCGATCCGATTTAATTTTTAAACTTATTCCAATATATCCGGATCGAATCCACGTCAAGGCCACCTCGATCTGAATCTTACCCATTTACAAGCCTACATGCGATCTTACTTTCCGGGCCTCAATAAAAATGGCTATATGTGCATGTATTCCCTGTATCACAAATTTCTCAATGCAAAAAATCTTAATTTAATTAAATATCAAGTTGGAATCAAACCAATTAATTTTTGAGGGTCACTCAAAGATAATATGTACTTTAAATCTTAATAATTATCAAGAGCTTAATTAATATCAAATTTTTAATGAATGATTCGATCCGAATATGAAATGATATTATCTAACAACTAGCTAAATGTGTAGCAAGGTTCATAACCTCACACAAATATAATAATAATCATGCAAATTTATATTATATATTAGAAACACATCAATGAAGCTTTAAAGTGTCAAATATCATTATAAATGTCAATCATAGTCAATCCGCCTCCACAGTCGGACACTCGGACCTCCAATTTGGACCGGATCGAACCGTCGAGATAAACCCGGTTCAGTTGTGTCACTGCAACCCTGGGATCGTATTTTGCGCAAATATCAATATCTTAATTAAAATAGATTTATTATTATAATTTATATAGATTTTAACATAAAAATATTATTTTATTTTATATATTTAATTTTTTTAATTAAATTATTAATTTTATTTTACATTTTAAATTAAAATAGTCAAATCAATATTTTGATCTAAGATGTTAAATAAAATTAATAATTTTATTTAAAATTATTAAGTATATAAAATAAAATAATATTATTTATTTTAAAATTTATGTAAAATATAATAAAAATTTATTATTATTATTATTATTTCTAAAATTTGTATTATTTAGATCTTGATTGTTGCATGAAACAGTCAAAATTTCACTAATAATCTATATATATATATATATATATATATATATGTATATTTTGCAGGACATATAAATTTCATAATAAAAAATTTAACAAGTTTTTTTTAACTTTAACTCGTATTATTGTAAAATAAAATTAATTTATTTATTCAAAATTATATTAAATGTAAAATAAAATAATTATTAATATTAAAACTTTTATAGAATAAGATATAAAATAATTAATTTTTTAAAATAAATTAAAACTTTTGGCAAGCAGTCATGAATATTATTTTTATGCAAACCAAACAAGATGAAAAAATCTAGAAAATAATTTACATTGTAAAAATTATAATTATTATTTTTAATTGAAGTAAAATTCAGCACCAATTTGATAATTATAGGAAAGCTCTGTTTAGGGCGAGGACCAAATCAGGACCAAAGTGATACTAATTTAAAAAATAATACTAATAATAATAAATAAATTTTTTTAATCATTCTACTTAAATTCTAATATAAAAAAATATTATTTTACTTCACATACTCAATAATTTTTAATAAAAATATATACTTTATTCCACATCCTAAACCAAAATATTTGAATCGAGTATTTTGTCCAAGGATGTAAAATAAAATTAATTTTTTTATTAAAAATATTGAGCATGTGAAGTAAAATAATGTTCTTTTTATATTAAAATTTGTGTAGAATGATTATAAATTTTGATTTATTATTATTATTATTATTTTTTAAATTAGTATCATTTTGGTCCAGATTTGATCCAGAATTGGTCCTCGCGCCAAACAGAGCTTTTGAGTTGTACAGAGGTAATTGTTTCTTAAATTAAATTTAAATCAAGTAACTGCTAACAAATAATGAAAGTGCCTCTACATAATTAAGCAAGAATTATTATAAATGATTTGACTTATAAACATATTGTAAATATAATACGATTTTTAAGATCAAGAAAAAAAATATATCACATTTTTCAATTAAAAATGATTTTATTTTCAAACTTTATAAGTATTAGCTGTTGAATGCTTTTTTGTCTTCTTTTTTTGTTATTGTTTACTTTCTACTAATCTCTTTCTAGTTTTATAAAGATATTTTATATATAAATTTTTATTAATGTAAAATTATTTTTATTATATATCCCTCTTTCGCAATGTGACTGTAGATTCATTTGATTGATTTTTTCATCAATTAAAATCATAAAACTTTCATCAAAAATCACATTCTTAAATTAACAAACTCCACATCAAAATTATTTTGCTCAATTAGTTTGGATCAAATTGTTGATCGTGCTAAGTCATCAGCACTTGTTCTCAAATAGGCCAAAAGCTTGCTCCATGCAATTGAATATTTCTTAAAATTAAGAGATAATTATGAACAACACATTAAAATCAAATAAAATTATAAATTTTACATATTATTTTTGAGAAAAATTATGAAATAAATTATTGATGTATTTTCAAAAAATTTATCATATTTTGTATGATTCATAAATTCATAATAGAAAATTTTATCTTGCTAGTTAAAATTATAAATGAATTATATATATAAATATTCTATGAAAATTAAAACTTTAGCGATTAAAATTTAATTTTTAATATTAAAGTAGCAGAGCAAAGGACTTAGTGTTCTGAATTTTTAATTATGATTTCAGGACTTAAGATTTAGGGTATATTAAATTTTATTAAAAACTTATATAGAAATGTGTAATTTTTGGTAAATGGAGTGTGGTATAAGTAATTGCCTTCAGAATAGAAAGATATTTATGTTATAAAGTAAAGTGATTTATAAGCATTCTTTTAATTCATAAATTAATAGGAATATACAGATAATAAAATCAAAATTTGATTCATATTTATATCTTCTTCATGGATTGACATGAAATATTATCGTTGACTTCGAAGAAGATGATATGCATTAAGCAATCAAGTTTTAAAACAATAGTGCCATTTGTTGGGTTCTTCAGAAAAATACCAAAAAAGAAAAAATAAAACTAACAAATATGCTTTATGTTAAATAAATAACACATTATATGCCCAAATTATTATTTTTTTGCACTTTCATCCTTGAGAATGAAAATAATTTTTTTTTAGAGTGAATGAAAATAGATTTAGCAAGTTGATTTGGCAGATTATGTTTACCAGTGTACAATTTGCTAAAATTAAATCTTATGAAAATGCAAATTTCCCTCTTAAATTTTGAGCTTGACAAATGTAAATTCTCCTTTTTAAGTTTTCACCTTTCATCATTTCAAAAGGTGCAATGAATAAAAATTATTAGATTTTATTTTTTTAATCTTCAGTTGTACATATTTTCCACATTGATTCTTGTAATGTTTTTCTACATGGAGAGCAGCAAAACTGATATTTATCAAATAAGTTTAAATTCAATTTGATTTATAAGGTGACTGCAAACACAGCACATTTTGGGTAATTTACATGTTAAATATTTTAGTAGATTTAAAATTAAATATATTAAGTGTGAATTTTGGTGATAAAAAGGCGAGATTTTGAAAAAGAGGTAAAAACTGTAGTGCTTATATTCAAAAAATATTTTCCTCAAAATATTGATTTTGATAAAATTATGGGTTGACCAAGTGGACGCTTGTTCTCAAGTAGGGCAAAAGTCTGTTCTATATAATTGAATGCTTCCTAAAATAAAATAATTTTTATATTTTAAAGTAGAGCAATTATATATATATATATATATATATATATATATGAGGTTTTCTTCAATTCACTTCATAATAATATATGCAGATATTAAAAGTAATATTTGATTCATATTTATATTATTTTATTAAATTTACATGAATTATCTTTGATTCTCATACTCATAAAGGAATATGCTGCATTAAGCCATTAAGCTTTAAAACAAAAAAGCCATTTTGTTATTAAGCTTGAAGAAAAGGTAAAAGAATAAATCTCACAATTATGTTTTGAGTCTTTTATTTTAGTAAATGATATGTATTCAAATTCGTTTTTTTACTTTTTGCATTTTCACTATTTATTTTTATTTTATTTCTCCCAAGTACTATAATTCTCGTTTCCCTAATTTTAGAATTGTAATGACATGAATTACAATCTTAACTCAGTGTTCTATGCAATTTTTTTTATTGGGCTAAGAGAAGCTCTACTTATGTATTTTCATTGTTGAGAATGAGAATATACACTTGCCCCTCAAAACAAGTGTGAGTTAATTTTCACATAAGATTTCTCCTTTAGTCATTTTTTAATCTTCAATTTTATATATTTTCATATTGATTTTTTGAATGTTACATTCTATTTTAAGGAGATTTGATTTAATGTTATTTTAATATTATATTATATTTTTAGATGTAATGTCAACTTTTGAAGGTTCGTAGACCAACATGTGAAAATCCTAAGAGCCAATTGGTATGATCAATCAAAATCATTACGTTTAAGCAGCAGTGTTCTCTAAGAAAGAAGTTTATCTCAGAATTACAGTCTGATCATATTCGAATAATATTATCATTGCAATTTCTCAGTGAGATTGAAAAAATTATGGCGCTAAGGGGTGTAATAAAAAATATATCATTGTGTTTAAAATTAAACTTAATTGTATAATTTTTTATTATTATTGTAGTTGACTAAGTCAATCGTTATAAAAGGCCACTTGACTAGGTGCTATGCAATAATTGACCATCAATCAATTGTTGCTTAACCACTAATTTTTAAAATATTTTACTTTTAATTTTGTATTTTAGATTTGATTTACATCCATTTCACACAAAATAATCTTCATACATACATACATTCATACATATATATATACGGATTATTTTTAATTACTATATATATATATATATAGTAATTAAAAATAAGTAATTAATAACTAATTTAAATTATTAATAATAGAGAAATTTGTATACACACCCTTTAATTATTTTAATTATATCTTAAATTCTTTATTTTTTATTTTGCAATTTAACCCACAAATCATTATAAAATGGAAGGCTGTGATTTATTTTGGGAAGATTTGAAATTAAATAGTGAAATAAAAAATAAAGATATTATTAAAAATAGAAGAAGCAGTGAGTTGTTTTTAAGGTTTGGTTCGAAATTTTTTTAACTCAATATAAATTTTAACTAAAATAATTTTATTTCATATTGAATAAATATAAATATTAAAATTAATTTTATTTTATATTTTATGCATTTTATTATATGAATTTAATTTTTTTATTACATTTAAAAAATAAAATATATTTTTTTAAAACTTAAGTCTCGAATCAAGTTAGGCCTCATAGTTATAAAAACCGACGGAGGAGAGCCAGCCGAATCACTCCTCTCCTAGCTACCTCGTCAAGAAGTAAAGACGAGGCCATGGCTTTCAATTGTCGTCTCGTCCTCTTCCTCTTCCTCTTCCTCTTCCTCTTCACCGCCATGGTGTCGATCGCCGCCGCACAGCCAGCCGGTGATCACCAAGTTGCAACGGTTGGGGAATTTCAACGTGCGATTCAACTCCTCAATTTCCTGACGAGGTGGTGGAACCGCCTGCAGACCGGAGGCTTCGCCGCCGCCGGACTGATGCGGATTCTCGGAGAAGTACATATGTATCGAGCTTCCGTCGCGGTGGTTGGCGCTTCACAAAGCTTCCGCATCGAATTTTGGGGTATCTGTAGTTATTATATAAGAAGCCCTGATGGGAGAACACGATTTCTTTTGGGGGCAGTGGGTCACAGCAGAGGTGATCATCGAAGTGTGGAATGGTAATTTTAATCACCCTTGGTAAAGCATATCTCTAACTTTTAGCCTTGTTTGACGCGAAGATCAAAACAGGATCAAAATAGTATTAATTTAAAAAATAATAATAATAAATACATTTTTTTAATTATTCTACACAAATTTTAATATAAAAAAAATATTTTACTTCACATACTCAATAATTTTTAATAAAAATATAAACTTTATTTCACATCTTAGATCAAAATACTCGATTTGAATATTTTAGTCTAGAATGTGAAATAAAGTTGATATTTTCATTTAAAATTATTAAGTATGTAAAGTGAAATAATATTTTTATATTTGAATTTGTGTAGAATGATTTAAAAAATTTATTTTTTATTATTATTATTGTTTTTTAAATTAGTACCATTTTGGTCCTGTTTTGGTCCTCACGCCAAACAGGTTAACATATATATCGCGTTGGTGAAAAACCGATTACTACGTTTTCTTATATACGATCCATCTCCATGAAAAAAGGCAATGCAGCCTCCAAAAAAGTATGTGCTGCCGGTCTCTCATCCAATACAAGCAATTATTTTTGAGTCGCAGTACTGATCGTGTACCACCAGGTTGGATTCAAAGCTGATCCGACACAAAAAAAAAAATCAACTCGTGTTACCGTGTGTTTATTATTATTATTAAAGGATTGTACATGTGAGATGTGTCGCATGTCATAGTTTCTTGCAAGTTATAATAAATTTTGGTTTACAGTTGAATTATAAGTCAAAATTTTTAATTAATTTTAATAGTTTAATTCATTTTAAATTTAATTTTTTTTTTAGAATAAATAGAATTCCCTATAATGATATGAGCAGAAGAATTTCTACAATTTCATATGTCTTCTAATAGGTTCATTTGATCAACAGTTTGTAATGTTTTGTACAGACCTACAGTAAATCAACTTCCACAGTGTTCATACTTGCTGCTGCAGGTTCAATTATTCGCTGTTTAAAAAATTTGTGTTAATTTTTAAAGAAAAGTTCGAGGTCGACTCGAAATTCAATTCGAAAGTTCGAACTATCACAGATCACTGAACGGATCATACAGGTCGACCCCGATCCGAACCGATTTTTAAACCTATATATTCAAATGCATCCGGATCGAATCCACGTAAAGGCCAACTCGATATGAATCTGACCCATTTGCAAGCCTACGTGCATTAATCTTACTTTCCTGGCCTCCATAAAAATGGCTATATATGCACTTGTTCCCCGTATTACAAATTTCTCAATACGAAAAATCTTAATTTAATTAAATATCAAGTTGGAATCAAACCAATTAATTTTTGAGGGACACCCAATGATAATATGTACTTTAAATTATCTTAATAATTATCAAGAGCTTAATTGATATCAAATTTTTAATGAATAATTCGATCCGAATATGAAATGATATTATCTAGCTAACAACTAGCTAAATGTGTAGCAAAGTTTATAACCTGCACACAAATATAATAATAATCATGTAAATTCAAATTTTATATTAGAAACATATCAACGAAGCTTTTTAAAGTGTCAAATATCATTATAAATGTCAATCATAGTCAATCCGCCTCCACAGTCGGACACTCGGACCTCTGATTTGGACCGGATCGAACCGACGAGATGAACCCGGTTCAGTTGTGTCACTGCAACCCTGGGATCATATTTGGTGCAAATATCAATATCTTAATTAAAATAGTATCACCTTAAAAATAATAATAAATAATTTTTTATTATAATTTATATAAATTTTAATATAAAAATATTATTTTATTTTATATATCAAATTATTTTTAATTAAATTATGAACTTTATTTTATATTTTAAATCAAAATACTCAAATCAATATTTTGGGTCTAAAATGTTAAATAAAATTAATAGTTTTATTTAAAAAAATTAAGTATTTAAAATTAAATATATTATTTATTTTAAAATTTATGTAATATATAATAAAAAATTATTTTTAGTATTATTATTTTTAGATATGTATGCTTGGAGGACTAAAAGATAATTTGATTAATTTTCTTAATTTTTTTTAAAATATATTTAATATAAAATAAGATGAGTTAATTATTAGACCGATATTATTATATGAAGCTAAATGCTAACCTACAAAGCAGAAATATATAAAAAAATAAATATCATAGTGATATAGATGCTAAGATAAATAAGTCTGTATATTTGTATGTATGTATGTGTGTGTGCCTATATATACACACACACACATATATATATATATATATATATATATATATATA
>KZ451982.1:10241326-10257974 GCA_002786265.1 Apostasia shenzhenica
ATTTTATTATAATTATCATATACTTATTTTTTAAAATATGTTTTTATACAGTGATATTTTATTATAATTAATTAATAACTAGTTCATGTGATGTGATTATTTATAACTATATTTTAAATATAATAAGATTTTATTTCCAGCCTTTAATTGGTGTGTTTATTTTTCCAACTAATCTCTTTTAGTTTTCATACAGGTATTTTTCACATTACTATTTATTAATGAAAATTTATCATTGTTATATTTGATGATCATCATCTTCAACTTTTCATGTTCTCACTCTTTCTCAAATGTGATCTAAATGACAAAAATTTATGTATATTTATGAGATTTTTACGTTAAGTAGACTCGCAAAATTTTCATTAGAAATAACTATTTTGAATTAACCTGCTCCACATCAAAATTATTTTTCTCAATTAGTTTGAATCAAATTGGTTGATTAAGAGCACTTAGGGCCTGTTCATTTGTAAAGTTTAATTTTAATAAGATTAAAATTAAACTCAAATAAATATATTTTTTATTAAAAATTGTGAATGATGCATGTTTAATAAAGCTAGTTATTATATATATTGGGATATAAAAGGGATGTGATATAAATTAATTATTATTTTGGTATCTGGGTAGGATGCGAAATATAATTAATTTTTAGAAATTTTTACTCGTTTGACACAAATAACTTTAATATTTACTTATTAGACACCCTAAAATTAAATATTACATAATACACACTCTTTTATTTTAATTTTTTAACCAATATACTCTAGTTAAAATCTCCTACATTGTATTTGAGTAACCATATTTGTGTTATGGTTTAATTTAAACAGGGTTCATCGAAAAAAAATCTAACCCTCAGTACATCTCAAATCAAATCTTACATGTTAAAAACTATTTTAAATGGGCATCTGATGGAATAATATTACATAATTAACAGATTTAAATTATTTTTAATATGTAAGATATAATTTAAGATACACCTAGGGTTAGATTTTATTTCGATGAATCTTGTTTAAATTAAAACATCACTTAAGTATCGTTTACTCAAATAAAATATAAGAATTTTTAACTAAAATGTGTTGGTTGTAAAATTAAAATAAATGAGTGTGTCATGTACTATTTAATTTTACTATATCTATTAAGTAAATATTAAAGTTTTTTTTATGTCATATGAGTAAAAATACTTAATTTTTAATATTAAATTTTATGTATGATATAATATACCAGCTTAAAATTAAATTAAGTTAATTCTAATCTGGTCAAATAAGCGGTCCCTTAGATAGCAAATCGGCCAAAAGTTTGCTGTGTGCAATTGAATACATAGAATAAAATAATATTTATATTCGAAAGTAAAGTGCTTTATAAGCTTTATATCAATTGGCAAATTAATAGAAGACTCTTGATATGTGGAATGCTTCATAACATACAGATAATAAAACCAAAGTTTTATTTATGTTTATATTTTTTTACTTGGATTGAGATGAAATATCATCATTGATTTCTTGCGTAGAAGATGACATGCATTAAGCAGTCAAGCTTTAAAGAAATATTAGGTGCTCGAAAAAATACCAAAAGAATGAAGTCCGATTTTTGGAGCCTTGCAATTGCAAGGTGCCAAATGTAATTAATTTATTTATTCAGCGTTTATTTGTAAAGGTAGCATTCACCGCTTTAACCGCATAAAAATATTAGCTAGTGATGCTTTTCATGCGGGCTTGGCAAACAAAAATTGCAAAAATTGTCCAAAACACCTGAGCTATAGCATACGATTTCGGGTGGTCGCACGTCAGTAACGCTGCAAAAATTCGCATAAAGATGTTAACAGAAATCTATATGCGCCGCAAGCAAAATCAGCAAATAAATCAGTAAATAATAGGTGGATTTGCACACAGGACTCTCTATTTATAAAACTTTACATGCTTCACCAATAAAATTTAAATATTACAAATTTCAAACAAAATTCTTTAATATTGTTGTTTTACATTTTAAAAAATAAAAGTAAAACTATATTCAAATCAAAATGCTTCTGGCAATTAAAACTCAGATATAACTTGTGTCTTAACTTAACAAGCTTGACTCGAGCAAGCCTTATGTTAAATATTGATGGGCTAACCTCTCTTCCTAACACAAAAAAAATATTACGCAATAGCAATAAAAAATAATTAAATAATAACTAATTTTAATTATTATAAATAATAACACTTAAAAATGATAAATAATAATAGAGAAATTTGTATACTCACCCTTTAATTATTTTAATTATATATTAAATTATTTGTTTTTTTTTATTTTACAATTTAACCCATAAATCATTATGAAATGGAAGATCTAGGTTTATTTTGGGAAGATTTGAAATTAAATTGTAAAATAAAAAAATAAAAATATTATTAAAGAAGAAGCAATGAGTTGTTTTTAGGATTTGTTTAGTTCAAATTTTGTTCTAACTCAATATAAAATTTAACTAAAATAATTTTATTTCATATCTAACACAAATTTAAATATTAAAATTAATTTTATTTTATATTTTATGTTTTTATTATATGAAATTAAAATTTTTTATTAAATTTATAAAATAAAATATCTTTTTTTAAAAAAATTTAAATCTCGAAAGGCCGCGTGGATTATAAAAGCTGATGGATCGAAGAGAGCCAGCAGAATCGTGGTCTTGCATTGAGGAGCCTCCTTCACTTCTCGCTACCTTCTCGAGAAGTACAGACGAGGCCATGGCTTCCAATAGTCGTCTCCTCCTCCTCCCCCTCTTCCTTTTCACCGCCATGGTGGCGATCGCCGCCGCACAGCCAGTTGGTTTCTCATTTGCATCGCCTGCGGAATATCAACATTTGACTCAATTCTTCCAATTGAGGTCGCGGCAGTCCAACGCCGCACAGTTCGGACGATTAGCCGCCACCGGGATTGCGCGGTATGCCTTTGAAACGCAGGTGTATCAAGCTTTAGTCGACGTGTTAACCGATGCTGTTAGACGTTACTGCATCCGAATTGGGGTGGTCGTTCTTACTGTTAGAAGAAACCCTTTTGGGAGGGTAACGTTCGACAGGCAGATGGTCATGGCAACGGCGACCATGATAGTAGTGCATGGTAATTTCATTGACCCCGCGTATGTCTCGGTCACTAGTTTTATCCCTCAACCGCCATCTCCATGAAAAAAAGGCAATGCGCGCAGCCTCCAAAAAAGTTGTGGCTCCATGTAATTAATACATGTGTCAATTCTCTTATCATTGACAAAGTAAATTATTTGTGTTGCTAGATCTGTAATAATTAATTTTTGAGTCGCACTGATCGTGTACCACCAGGTTGGATTCGAAGCTGATCCGATCGACTCAAAAAAAAAAAAATCAACTCGTGTTACCGTGTGTTTATTATTATTAAAGAATTGTATGAGATGTGTCGCATGACATAGTTTCTTACAAATTATAATAATTTCTGCTTTAGAGATGAATTATAAGTCAATTTTTAATTAGTAGTTTTAATAGTTTAATTCTTTCGAGATTAAATTTATTTTTTTTAGAATAAATATATAGAATTCCCCGTAATAATATAAGAAGAATTTTTACAATTTCATATGTTCTCTAATAGGTTCATTTCATCAACAGCTTGTAATTTTCTATATATATAGTACTAATTAAACATGCAGGAAATCAAGTTCTACAGTGCTGGTGCTTACTGCAGGTTTAATTTGATTCGATTTTTAAACCTATTCGAATGTATCTGGATCGAGTCCACGTCAAGGCCAACTCGATCTGAATTTGACTTATCTATAAGCTTACGTGCGATCTTACTTTCTGGGCCTCCCTAAAAATGGCTATATATGTGTGTTCCCCATATTACAAATTTCTCAATGCGAAAAATCTTAATTTAATTAAATATCAAGTTGGAATCAAACCAATTAATTTTTGAGGGCCACCTAATGATAATATGTACTTTAAATTTTAATAATTATCAAGATCTTAATTGATATCAAATTTTTAATGAATGATCTGATCCGAACATGAAATGATATTATCTAGCTAACAACTAGCTAAATGTGTAGCAAGGTTCATAACCTGCACACAAATATAATAATAATAATAATCATGCAAATTCATATTGTATATTAGAAACACATCAATGAAGCTTTAAAATGTCAATTATTATTATAAATGTCAATCATAGTCAATCCGCCTCCACAGTCTGACAATCAGACCTCCGATTTGGACTGGATCAAACGGACGAGATGAACCCAGTTCAGTTATGTCAATGCAACCCTGGGATCATTTTTAGTGCAAATATCAATATCTGAATTAAAATACTATCACCTTAAAAATAATAAATAAAGTTTTATTATAATTTATATAGATTTTAATATAACAATATTATTATTTTTAACATATCTAATTATTTTTTATTAAATTATGAATGTCATTTTATATTTTAAATCAAAATACTAAAATCGATATTTTGGGTCTAAGATGTTAAATAAAATTAATAATTTAATATTTGAAATAAAATATTATTATTTATTTTAAATTTTATATAAAATATAATAAAAAATTATTTTTATTATTATTATTTTTAAAATTTCTATTATGTTGATTTTAATTTTGATCGTTGCATGAAACAGTCTAAATTTCACTAGTAATCTATGCATTGCATATATATATATATTGCAGGACATATAAATTTCATAATAAAAAATTTAACAAGTTTTTTTTTAACTTTAACTCATATTATTGTAAAATAAAATTCACATAAAATGATTAATTTGTTTTTCAGTCGGAAAACCAAAATAATCAGTGGGAGTTAAATGAAAAACAGAAAATAATTAAATAAGAATAATGCATACTAAAGATGTAGATCATAAACCCCAAGAAAACAAAGAGTTGGGAAAATTTAATTTTCTAGACAAAATTCTAGAAAATCATTGAATTAAATTAACCCAAATTATTTAAACAATCGACATCATGAAAATTTTTAAAACAATGTAGATCTGTTTCTTGGAGGACTAAAAGTTAATTTAATTAATTTTTTTAAAATATATTTAATATAAAATAAAGTGAGTTAATTATATTAAAAATTACATTGAATGTAAAATAAAATTAATTTATTTATTCAGAATTATATTAAATATGAAATAAAATAATTATTAATATTAAAATTTTTATAGAATAAGATATAAAATAATTAATTTTTTAAAATAAATTAAAACTTTTGGCAAGCAGTCATGAATATAAAATCAGCACTAATTTGATAACTATAGGAACCTTTTGAGTTGTACGAAACAATGAAAGTGCCTCTACATAATTAAGCAAGAACTATTATAAATGATTTGACTTATAAACATATTGTAAATATAATACGATTTTTAAGATCACAAAAAAAAAATATAACACATTTTTCAATTAAAAATGATTTTATTTTTAAACTTTATAAATATTAGCTGTTGATTGCTTTTTTCTTTTTTTTTTTGTTTCCTTTCTACTAATCTCTTTCGAGTTTTATAAAGATATTTTATGTATAAATTTTTATTAATGTAAAATTATTTTATTATATATCCCTCTTTCTCAACGTGACTTGTAGATTCATTTAATTGATTTTTTCATCAATTAAAATCGTAAAACTTTCATAAAATATCACGTTCTTAAATTAACAAACTCTACATCAAAATTATTTTGCTCAATTAATTTGGATCAAATTATTGATCGTGCCAAGTCATCAGCACTTGTTCTCAAACAGGACAAAAGCTTGCTTTATGCAATTGAATATTTCTTTTAATTCATAAATTAATAGGAGGCTCTTAATATATGAAATGCTTCATAATTAATATACAGATAATAAAACCATTTTTTTTAGGATAATAAAACAAAAATTTGATTCATATTTATATCTTCTTCATGGATTGACATGAAATATTATCGTTGATTTTGAAGAAGATGAGATGCATTAAAGCTGTCAAGTTTTAAAACAAAAGTGCCATTTGTTGGTTCCTTCAGAAAAATATCAAAAAAATAAAAAATAAAGCTAACAATTATGCTCTAAGTTAAAAAACTAAATAAATAAATAACATATTATATGCTCAATTTTTTTTTTTTGTGCTTTCATTTTTGAAAATGAAAGTAGAATTTTTTTTAGAATGAACGAAAAAAAATTTAGCAAGTTGCACTTGGCAAATTATGTTTACGGGAGTACAATTTGGTAAGATCAAACTTTATGGAAATGCACATTCTGCTTTTAAATTTTAAGCGTGACAAATATAAATTCTCCTTTTTAAGTTTTCACCCTTCACCATTTCAAAAGATATATACAATGAAAAAAAATTAATTTTTAGTTTTTTTATCTTCGGTTGTACATGTTTTCCATATTGATTATTGTAATGTTTTCCTACATGGAGAGCAGCAAAACAGATATTTATCAAATTAGTTTAAATTCAATTTGATTTACATGACTGCAAACACAACACATGATTTTGGTTAATTTACATGTTAAATATTTTAATTGATTTAAATTTGAATATATTAAGTGTGAATTTAGTCAAAATGAAAAAATTTGTATTAGGGTAGTAGTGATATTTGGTAATTAAATTATGAGTAAAATGATAGTAAAAATAATAATTATGTTATTAAAAATATCTAAGTAGAATGGATAAAGATGTAAAATTTATTATTTGATAAAAAAATTTTACTCAAATTTAAAGATAAATTTTATAAGATAATTATTAGATTGATATTATTATATGATGCTAAATGCTAACATGCAAAATTAAACTTACAAAAAAAAATGTAATAGAAATATAAATGCAAGGTAAATATATTTTTATAGTACTTATTTAGAGAATTTTTTTCTCTTCCATGATTTGTTTCATTCTTCTTAGGCTTTTCAATGTAAATTTTAATATCATTTTATATTGATATTTTTTTAATAATGGGCATGTCTAATTATATAATTAACAAATTAAATGATTTAAAAAAATTAACAAAGACAATATATTTCTGTCACCTTAGGTTCGCCGATCAGAAAAAAAAGTCGTCTATACCATGGGTGACTTTTATTTTGAAAAATCGCCTGTGTCCTTTTATTATTCTTTAAACTACAACTTAATTTGATTATTTAAATGTATTTTTGAAACATCTATCTTATAAATATAGAGCAAAATAGTATGTTTGTTATATATTTAAAAAAATACTAATTAATTATTAGAAGGTATTGCTGGATAAAAAAAAATTTAAAAGAATTTTACCATAATTATAACAAAATCTTTAAAACTAACATCTAGAACTTTATGTACAATTCTTAAATCCTTTGAAGTCATATTCAATTTACCCTAAAATTATTTTAACCAGCCAAATTCTAATATTTATTATTTATATAATATAATTTGAATAATAAACTCATTTAAATTTGATTGGTTAAAATAATACTAGGGTCGATTGATTATCACTTTTTGAGTTTTAAGAATTGTCTATCATATTTAAAAGATTTTATTATAATTATCATATACTTATTTTTTAAAATATATTTTTATACAGTGATATTTTATTATAATTAATTAATTAATTACTAACCAATTTATGTGATGTGATTATTTATAACTATATTGTAAATATAATAATATTTTATTTTCAGCCTTTAATTGGTTTGTTTGTGTTTCCTACTATACTCTTTCTAGTTTTTATACGGATCATATTTTACCATTAATTACTATTTATTAATGTAAATTTATCATTGTTATATATGATGATCACCGTCTTTAACTTTTCGGCCTCGTTTGGTTCAACACAAAATTTTTATCTAATATGAATTTCAACTATAAAAAATAACTTTATTTCACATTTAATATAAATATGAATATTAGAATTTAAAGTATTTCACATTTTACGTACTTTCTAATATTAAAATAAATTTTTCTCTAATTAAACTTAAAAAATAAAATATTTTTTCTCTTATCCAAATTAAAAAAAGCTCGAACAAAGCGAGGCCTTCATGTTACAAAAATTAATGTGATTTTTACAATAACCAGAATCGCAAAATTTTCATTAGAAATAGCGATTTTGAATTAACCTACTCCGCATCAAAATTATTTTTTCTCAATTAGCTTGAATCAAATTGGTTGCTTTATAATTTTTTTTTTCATTAATTCACAAATTAATAGGAGACTTTTGACATATGAAATGCTCCATGATATACAGATAATAAAACCAAAGTTTGATTCATGTATATATTTTTTTCTTGGACTGACATGAAATATTATCTCTGAAGAAGATGCAATGCATTAAGCAGTCAAGCTTCAAAGCAAAAGTGCCATTTGTAAGGTCCTTGAAAAAAATATCAAAAACATAAAGCTAGCAATTATGTTTTATGTAAAAAAAATTTAAAAAAATTATAGCCTCAAAATAATGTTTTTTGCACTTTTGCACTTGAAAATAAAAATTTAAAATTCACGTTGTTAATATCAGAAGTCTATCTCAAGACCTGGATAAAATTACCCCAAAACTATATCCTATAATCTCAAATAGTTAGTGAAATTAGTAATTTGAATCAAATTTGTTGATTGTGCAAAGTCTATAGTTGCTCTCAAATAAGCCAAAAGCTTGCTCTATGAGATATAATTCTTCTTGAAATAAAATACTCAATGAGACCCTTTGAGATATATATATATATTTATAATATACAGATAATAAAAATAAAATTTGATTCATATTCATATTGTTTTGATTGATTGATATCATGAATTATTTATTTCAAAAAGACAAAAATGATGATCGTAGATACTTGAAAAAATGATGCTAACAATTTTGTACGAAGTTAAACTTTTTTTGAGTAAATAATGCATTACATACACTTTCAAATTAGAATTTTTTGCACTTTGCACACTTGTGAATGAAAATATGGAGTTCATACCTTCAAAATTATTATTTCTGGAAAATTTTAGCTTAGGGGTTATGTTTTTGAGGGCACGCTTTGTCAGAATTAAAACTTTTGAAGGTGCAAAGCATTAGCTTTTCAACTTTGATCATTTTAAAGTGCAAAAATTACTACATAATTTTTTTGTGTTTGATTTTACATGTTTCATATTGATTCTTATAGGAGGAGCTTATATATTATATATGTGTCAAATTGATCTAATTCAATTTTATTTACATGGTTACAGAGATGAGATTATTTCAGTCCATTTACATGTTAGATATTTATTTTAGGATAAATTGTGTACGGGCTTTTCAGGTTGAAAGTGTATTGCAAATTGATTGTAATATTTTAAAAACACATATTTGGGTCCCTTAAATTGCAAATTTTACATTTTTTTCCCATGCTAGTGAAAAAAGTAAAATTTTGAAAAAATAATAAAAATTACAGTACTTTTACGAGCTCAAAAATGGGATAAAACTATATTTGAGTTAAAAGCACACAAGAAAAACAAAGAAAGATTTAATGAAATATTGGATTATTGTCACATTTTAATAATCACGTAAATTAATAGCTGGCTACCAATTATATTTAAAAGAAACATTCATGTGATGTGATTATTTTTAACTATATTGTAAATATAATAAGATTTTACTTCCAGCATTTAATTGATTTGTTTGCTTTTCCCGAGGTTTTGAAAATCGAACCGGCTTCAAAATTTGTAGACTAAAAGGTTCAAGGTTCAATTCGAACAGGGGTCGAACCGGGATGATGTAAAAATTTAAAAAACTTATAAAATATAAATATAGTTGAAATATATATTATTCACACACCAAAATAAAAATTAGACATAAAATGAATATTTAGCAGTTGAATTTAACAAATAATATCATGTGTCAATAAACTAAAAAATAATTTCAAACAAATTGAAGTAGTAATAACCCAACAAAATATTCGCAAAACATAAATTGCGTACAAGATCTGAATAATTGAGTACAATATGCATCGGCATCGGCGTTCGGCGTCCGGCTTTGGAGTCGTTGTATTATCGTCCGGCGTCGGCGTCGTCGGTGATTAGGGCTGAGAGGATGGGGGCTGGAGAGGAGAGTGCGAGGTAAGGGGAATCGCGAGTTCGAGACTGTCGCACGAGTAGAGGCTGCAGAACGGGGGTTGAGTTAGGGACGTCCTAGGGTATAGGAAAGTCTTTTTTAAAATTTTAAACTCAATCGGTCCAATCGTATTGGTTCACCAGTTGATCGGTTGAACCGCGGTTTAGACCGATTCTGGCCAGTCTTAAGTGGCCGGATCCAGTTATAAAATTAAACTTGACTTATTGGCTGACCAGTTCACAGTTTGACCAATTAAACCGGTCGATTCGGTCCGGTTTTTAAAACCTTGGTTTTTCCTACTAATCTCTTTCTAGATTTCATAGAGAAAGCAAAGGTTGAGCTTTGGGCTGAAAAGGAATTTTGGGCTTTTACTTAGTTATTTTCCAAGTCATAGGATTTAAGCCTTTAATATCAATTAATCTAGCCTTTAATATCATGGATGCTATAAGAATCAAAAAGAGCAATAGATAAATAAGAAGAAGATCAAGAATGTTTGCATGGATCAAAAAAGCAAAGGATAAGCTTTGAGCTGAAAAGGAATTTTGGGAATTTCCTTAGTTATCTACTTAATTTCAACTCCATGATTTAGGCATTTTAACTCAATAAATCAAGCTTTTGTTTCTTTAATGCTTATCAAGGTTTTACTCCATCCAAAAACTGGCGCTTTATTGTAAACCATATTTGCAGGAATATATTTTACCATTACTATTTATTAATGCAAATTTATCATTGTTATATATGACGATCATCATCTTCAATCTTTCATGTTACAAAAATTTCTGTAGATTTATGTGATTTTTACATTAACTAGAATCGCAAAATTTTCATTAGAAATAGCGATTTTGAATTTATAACCTAGCTACTCCGCATCAAAATTATTTTTCTCAGTTAGTTTGAATCAAATTGGTTGATTGAGAGCACTTAAGGCCTGTTCATTTGCAAAATTTAATTTTAACAAGATTAAAATTAAATTTAAATAAATATATTTTTTAGTAAAAATTGTGAATGATGTAAGAGATGTGATATAAGTTAGTTATTACTTTGGTTTGTGTGCAGGATGCAAAATATAGATAATTTTTAATATTAAATTTTATATGTGAAGTGATATGATTATTTAAAATTAAATTAGATTAATTCTAAACTTGGTCAAATAAACAGGCGGACAGTTCTCAAATAGGCCAAAAGCTTGTTGTATACAATTGGACACTTAGAATAAAATAATATTTATATTCGAAAGTAAAGTGCTTTATAAGCTTTATTTCAATTCTCAAATTAATAGAAGACTCTTGATATGTGGAATGCTTCGTAATATACAAATAATAAAACCAAAGCTTGATTCATGTTTATATTTTTTTTCTTGGATTGACATGAAATATCATCATTGATTTCTTGCGTAGAAGATGTCATGCATTAAGCAGTCAAGCTTTAAAGAAATATTAGGTGCTCGAAAAAAAACCAAAAGAATGAAGTCCGCAATTACGTTCTAATTAAGTGGAAAAAAAGGTTTTTAAAGTAAATAATATATCATTCTCTCGAATTAATATTTTTTGCACTTCCGTTCTTGAAAATGAAAATACACGTTCCATCCTCAATATCAGGAGTCTAACTTAGGGATCTCGATAGAATTATCCCAAAACTATATGCAAGTATCTCAAATAGTTATTGAAATTATTTTTCTCAATTAGTTTGGATCAAAATGGTTGATTGAGCTGAGTATGCACTTGCTCTCAAAATATTAATATTATATGCTAGTTTTGAAAATTATATGAAAATAATAATTTATGTCTAATATAAAATATTAAAATTTTGATTGATAAATATGTAAAATAGTTAAATTTTTATGATTTTTGTGGTATTTATGTTATTTCCCAAACAAGTAAATATCATTATAAACTACATACGTTTGTGAGAGTTGGCAACTTGGCCTGATTTTTATTTTTTGGCAGAGTTATATAAGTTAACAGATCGAATATTGTATTATTATTATTATTATCACATTTAATAAGAAGCTAAATAATTAGCTGCCAATATTAAAAAGAAATAAAAGAATAATTACTTTCATATTATACTAAATTTATTATTTTATATATTTAATATTTATATTTGGTAATTAATTTATATTTTACACTATAGAGTGTATGAAAAGTACTTTCATATCATAATTATATTTTTATAATTTGTGGTGTGCATAATATAATAAAAATGTGTATAATGTAATTTATCAAGTACAGATAAATAATATTTAAAATGATAAATTTACTGTAGTTATCGCTAAAACAATTATGAACTACTTCACTGAGAAATAAAAGATTCATGTGATTTTATTTATAATTATATATTTAAATTGTAAATATTAAAGGATTTTATTTTCTAATTTTAAAAATATTGGCTGCTAATCTTTCTTGCCCTTTGTTATCTAAGTGAAGAAAACTTGTGGTGTGCGTAATCTTTCTTAATTGCTACCTCCTCAAGAAGTACAGACGAGGCCATGGCTTCCAATAGTCGTCTCCTCCTCCCCTTCTTCCTCTTCACCGCCATGGTGGCGATCGCCGCCGCACAGCCTCCTGGTATCCGAATTGCAACGCCTGCGGAACGTCAACATTTGACTGACTACCTCGAATCGGTGATACGGCGGCTCAACTCCATGCAGCCCGAACGCCTTGTCAACATCGGAGTGGTGCATGCGGACTTTCAGTGCAGTACATTTGACTGAAGTTTTGGTCCAGCAGGCAGTCCCTGGCGTTGTTAACAGGTTCCACGTCAACATTGACGCCTTCGCGTGTATTTCTATGGCAAACCATCCTCGGCTGCGAAGGATTATGATACTGCCTGTCGTGGCAGCGGCGATCATATTAGTGCGGCATAATAATTTCATGGACGCCGGGATAGAGGAATTCCATGGTTTTTTGCCTGCACAGTGAAAAAAAAAAAAGATTACTACGTTCATATATATGATCGATCCTTCTCCATGAATAAAAGGCAATGAAGTTTTGCCTCCATCTCCATCCATATATATATATATATGTGTGTGTCATTCTATCTTATCCAATATAAATTAATTTGGCTCTGTTTCTTTGTTTGTTTGGCTGTTGAAAAAATAATCTCATTTAATTTTAATCACTTATATCACATCACACATAAAATTTTGTATTAAAAATTAATTTTATTTCACATCCAACACTCATTACTAAAATAATAACTAACTTTATATCACACCCCTCACATATCCTAATATAATAATTAATTACTTTATTTCACATCATTCACAACTTTCAATTAAAAAATATCTCTATTCAAGTTTAATTATAACCTTATTAAATTTACAAACAGGCCTTTTTAAGTAATTATTTGTGTTGCTCTGTGATGATTACATGCAATCCGATCCACAAATGATTTTTTGACTCGCACTGATCGTGCACCCACCAGGTTGGATTCGAAGCTGATCCGATCCCCCCCCAAAAAAAAAAAACTCAACTCGTGTTACCATGTGTTTATTAATTATTAAAAACTTACGTGAGATGAATTTCAAAAAACTTACGTGAGATGTGTACGTTACATTACAAATAGTTTCTTACAAGTTATAATAATTTATGGTTTACAGATGAATTACAAGTTAAAATTTTAATAGTTTAATTCCTTAGATTGAGATTAAATTTAATTTTCTTAGAATAAATAGAATTTCCTATAATAATAATATAAGAAGAATTTCTACAATTTCATATGTCCCCAAATAGGTTCATTTGATCAACAGCTTGTGATTTTCTATATAGTACTAACTAAACATGCTGGAAATCAAGTTCGACAGTTCTGGGGCTTACTGCAGGTTTAATTATTCACTGTTTAAAAAAATTAGTGTTAATTATTCAAGAAAAGTTCTTGATCAACTCGAAATTTGATTGAAAAATTCGAATTATCGCAGATCAAGGAACGGATCCAAGTCGACTGCATTCCGATTCGATTTTTAAACTTATTCGAATGTATCCCGATCGAATCCACGTCAAGGCCAACTCGATCTGAATCTTACCCATTTACAAGCCTACGTGCTATCTTACTTTCTGGGCCTCCATAGAAAATGGCTATATATGCATGTGTCCCCGGTATTACAAATTTCTCAATGTGAAAAATCTTAATGTAATTAAATATCAAGTTGGAATCAAACCAATTAATTTTGAGGGCTACCTAATGATAATATGTACTTTAAATCTTAATAATTATCAAGAGCTTAATTGATATCAAACTTTTAATGAATGATCCGATCTGAATATGAAATGATATTATCTAATAACTAGCTAAATGTGTAGCAAGATTCATAACCTGCACACAAATATAATAATAATCATGCAAATTCATATTGTATATTAGAAACGCATCAATGAAGCTTTAAAGTGTCAAATGTTATTATAAATGTCAATCATACTCAATCCGCCTCCACAGTCTGACACTCGGACACTCGGACACTCGGACCTCCGATTTGGACCGGATCGAGCTGACGAGATGAACCAGGTTTAGTTGTGTCACTGCAACCCTGGGATCATATTTGGTGCAAATATCAATATCTTAATTAAAATAGTATCTCCTTAAAAATAATAATAAATAAATTTTTATTATAATTTATATAAATTTTAATATAAAAATATTATTTTATTTTATATATCTATTTATTTTTAATTAAAAAAATAAACTTTATTTTATATTTTAAATCAAAATACTAAAATCGATATTTTGGGTGCATGAAATAAAGCCTAAATTTTTATCGTTGCATGAAATAAAGCCTAAATTATTATTAAAATTTATATTATATATATATATATTGCAGGATAAATAAATTTCATAATAAAAAATTTAACAAGTTTTTTTTAAACTTTAACTCATATTATTGTAAAATAAAATTTGCAAAAACTGATTAATTTGTTTTTCAGTCGGAAAACCAAGATAATCAGGGGGAGTTAAATGAAAACCAGAAAATTATTAAATAAGAATAATGCATACTAAAGATGTAGATCATAAACCCCAAGAAAACAAAGAGTTGGGAAATTTTAATTTTCTAGACAAAATTCTAGAAAATCATTGAATTAAATTAATTAACCCAAATTATTTAAACAATCCACATCTTGAAAATTTTTAAAACAATGTCCTGTTTGCTTGGAGGACTAAAAGATAATTTGACTACATTTTCAAATTTTTTTAAAATATATTTAATATAAAATAAAGTGCCTGAGTTATATTAAAAGTTTGAATGTAAAATAAAATTAATTTATTTATTCAGAATTATATTAAATGTGAAATAAAATAATTATTAATATTAAAAATTTTGTAGAATAAGATATAAAATAATTAATTTTTTTAAATAAATTAAAACTTTTGGCAAGCAGTCATGAATATATTTTTTTATTCAAACCACACAGAATGAAAAAATCTAGAAAATAATTTACATTGTAAAAATTAGAAATAGTTTTTTTAACTGAAGTAAAAATCAGCACCAATTTGATAACTATAGGGACCTTTTGAGTTGTACGAAGATAATTGTTTCTTAAATTAAATTTAAATCAAGTAACTGCTAATAAATAATTAAAGTGCTTATAAACATATTGTAAAAATAATACGATTTTTAAGATTAAGAAAAAATATATAACACATTTTCCATTTAAAAATGATTTTATTTTCAAACTTTATAAATATTAGCTATTGATTGCTTTTTTCTCTTCTTTTTTTTTTGTTTCTTTTCTACTAATTAATCTCTTTCTAGTTTTATAAAGATATTTTATGTATAACTTTTTATTATTGTAAAACTATTATTGTTATATATCCCTCTTTCTCAATGTGATCAGTAGATTCATTTGATTGATTTTTTCATCAATTAAAATCGTAAAACTTTCATAAAAAATCATGTTCTTAAATTAACAAACTCAACATCAAAATTATTTTGCTCAATTAGTTTGGATCAAATTGATCGTGCCAAGTCATCAGCACTTATTCTCAAATAGGCCAAAAGCTTGCTCTATGCAATTGAATATTTCTTAAAATTAAGAGATAATTATGCACATCACATTAAAATCGGATAAAATTATAAATTTTACATAGTATTTTTGAGAAAAATTATGAAATAAATTATTGATGAATTTTCAAAAATTTAATAAATTCATAATAGAAAATTTAATATTACTAGTTTAAATTGTAAATGAATTATATATATAAATATTCTATGAAAATTTAAACTTTAGAGTTTAAAATTTAAATTTTAATATTGAAGCAGTAGAGCAAAGGACTTAGTGTTGTGAATTTTTAATTATGATGTTAGGACATAAGATTTAGGGTATATTAAAATTTTATTAAAAACTTATATAGAATATGTAATTTTTTGGTAAATGTAGTGTGGTATAAGTAATTGTCTTTAGAATAGAATGATATTTATGTTATAAAGTAAAGTGATTTATAAGCTTTCTTTTAATTCATAATTTAATAGGAATATACAGATAATAAAACTAAAATTTGATTCATATTTATATCTTCTCCATGGATTGACATGAAATATTATCGTTGACTTCGAAGAAGTTAATATGCATTAAGCAATCAAGTTTTAAAACAATAGTGCCATTTGTTGGGTTTTTCAGAAAAATACCAAAAGAGAAAAAATAAAGCTAGCAATTATATAT
>KZ451982.1:10263176-10445502 GCA_002786265.1 Apostasia shenzhenica
AATAATAGATTTAAATAGTTTTTAACATGTAAGATTTAAGTCAAGGTGCACCGAGAATTAGATTTTATTCTTATGAATTTTATTTAAGTTAAAACATAACTTAAGTATGGTTTACTTAAATAAAATATAAGGATTTTTTAACTAGGGTATGTTGGATGTAAAATTAAAATAAATAAGTGTGTGTCATGTAATATTTAACTTTAGGGTGTCTAATAAGTAAATATTGAAGTTTTTTGTGTCATATGGGTAAAAATCTCTAAAAAAATATATCATTGTTTTTAAAATTAAACTTAATTGTATAATTTTTTTTTTATTGTTGTAGCTGACTTAGGCGATCGTTATAAAAGGCCACTTGACTAGGTGCTATGCAATAATTGACCATCAATCATATGTACGGAATAGTAATTTTATATCATATGTACGTAATAGCATTTTATTGTATGAATTTAGAATTATTTATTAAATTTATAAAATAAAATATTTTTTTTTAAAAAAAATTAAATCTTTAAGGCCTCGTGATTATAAAAGCCGATCGACGAGAGCCAGCGGAATCGTGGTCTTGCATTGAGGAGCCTCCTTCACTCCTCGCCACCCCCTCAAGAAGTACAGGCGAGGCGCGCCATGGCTTCCAATAGTCGTCTCCTCCTCCCCCTCTTCCTCTTCACCGCCACGGTGGCGATCGCCGCCGCACAACCAACTTTTTTACGAGATGCAACGCCTGAGGAACTTCTAGATTTGACTCAATTCATAGCATCGTTGATGCGGCGGTTAAACGCCATACATTCTCTACACATCGACGCCAGTACCGTAGAGCGGTATATCGGTAGAGTAAGTGTGAGTCGAGCTGTTGCCGAGGTGGTATCCTCCGATGCCGTTATAATGTACAGGTGCGAAATTTGGATGCTCTTTGCTAGTTTTATAAGATCCGCTCCTGTGCCATTTAGGTTAACCATGCGGAGGGTCATGACAACGGCGGTCGTGCAGGTAACGAATGGTGATTTCAATGAAGCCCTGCTACTCCATGTCGCTAATTTTATGAGTGAACGTCTATCTCCATGAAAAAAAGGCAATGCAGCCTCCAAAAAAGTTGTGGCTCCATGTATTCGTGTCAATTCTCTTATCATTGACAAAGTAAATTATTTGTGTTGTTCTGTAATAATTAATTTTTGAGTCGCACTGATCGTGTTCCTCCAGGTTGGATTCGAAGCTGATCCGATCGACTCAAAAAAAAAAAAAAAAAACAACTCGTGTTACCGTGTGTTTATTATTATTAAAGAATTGTGTGAGATGTGTCGCATGACATAGTTTCTTACAAGTTATAATAATTTCTGCTTTAGAGATGAATTATAAGTCAAAATTTTTAATTAGTAGTTTTAATAGTTTAATTCTTTCGAGATTAAATTTTTTTTTTTTTTAGAATAAATAGAATTCCCCGTAATAATATAAGAATAAGTTTTACAATTTCATATGTTCTCTAATAGGTTCATTAATTTCATGATCAACAGCTTGTAATTTTCTATATAGTACTAACTAAACATGCAGGAAATCAAGTTCTACAGTGCTGGTGCTTACTGCAGGTTTAATTATTCACTGTTTAAAAAAATTAGTGTTAATTATTCAAGAAAAGTTCTTGATCGACTCGAAATTCGGTTCAAAAATTCGAACTATCACAGATCATGGAATGGATCCAGGTCGACCTTTGTTCTGATCCGATTTTTAAACCTATTCGAATGTATCCAGATCGAATCCACGTGATCAAGGCCAACTCAATCTTAATCTGACCCATTTACAAGCCTACGTGCAATATTACTTTCCTAGCCACCATAAAAATTGCTATATATGCATGTGTTCGATCCCCGTATTACAAATTTATCAATTCGGAAAATCTTAACTTAATTAAATATCAAGTTGGAATCAAATCAAATAATTTTTGAGAGCCACTCAATGATAATATGTACTTTAAATCTTAATAATTATCAAGAGCTTAATTGATATCAAATTTTTAATGAATTATCCGATCCGAATATGAAATGTTATTATCTAACAACTAGCTAAATGTGTAGCAAGGTTCATAACCTGCACACAAACATAATGATAATCATGCAAATTCATATTGTATATTAGAAACGCATCAATGAAGCTTTAAAGTGTCAAATATCATTATAAATGTGGATTTATTTTAAAATTTACATAAAATATAATAAAATATTATTATTATTATTATTATTTTTAAAATTTATATTATTCTGATCATGATTTTGATCATTGTATGAAACAAAGTCTAAATTTCACTAGTAATCTATGCATTGCGGGTTTTATCATATGTATATATTGTAGGACATATAAATTTCATAATAAAAAATTTAATGAGTATTTTTTAAACTTTAACTCATATTATTGCAAAATAAAATTAGCATAAAATGATTAATTTGTTTTTCAGTCGGAAAACCGAAATAATCAAGGGAGTTAAATGAAAAACCGAAAATAATTAAATAAGAATAATGCATACTAAAGATGCAGATCATAAACCCCAAGAAAACAAAGAGTTGGAAAAATTTAATTTTCTAGACAAAATTCTAGAAAATCAATGAATTAAATTAACCCAAATTATTTAAACAATCCACATCATGAAAAATTTTAAAACAATGTCCTGTTTGCTTGGAGGACTAAAAAATAATTTGATTAAATTTTCTAATTTTTTTAAAATATATTTAATATAAAATAAAGTGCCTGAGTTATATTAAAAGTTTGAATGTAAAATAAAATTAATTAATATTTTCAGAATTATATTAAATGTGAAATAAAATAATTATTAATATTAAAAAAAATTTAGAATAAGATATAAAATGATTAATTTTTTAAATAAATAAAAACTTTTGGGAAGCAGTCATGAATATATTTTTTTATGCAAACCACACAGAATGAAAAAATCTAGTAAATAATTTACATTGTAAAAATTAGAAATATTTTTTTTAACTAAAGTAAAAATCAGCACCAATTTGATAACTATAGGGACCTTTTGAGTTGTACGAAGATAATTGTTTCTTAAATTAAATTTAAATCAAGTAACTGCTAACAAATAATGAAAGTGTCTCTACATAATTAAGCAAGAATTATTATAAATGATTTAAATTATAAACATATTGTAAATATACTACGTTTTTTAAGATCAAGAAAAAAAATAACACATTTTTCAATTAAAAATGATTTTATTTTCAAACTTTATAAATATTAGCTGTTAATTGCTGTTTTCTCGTTTTTATTTCCTTTCTACTAATCTCTTTCTAGTTTTATAAAGATATTTTATGTATCACTTTTTATTAATATAAAATTATTATTGTTATATATCCCTCTTTCTCAATGTGATCTGTAGATTCATTTGATTGATTTTTTCATCAATTAAAATCGTAAAACTTTCATAAAAAATCATTAAATTAGCAAACTCCACATCAAAATTATTTTGCTCAATTAGTTTGGATCAAATTGTTGATCTTGCCAAGCCATCAGCACTTGTTCTTAAATAGGCCAAAAGCTCGCTCTATGCAATTGAATATTTCTTAGAATTAAGAGATAATTATGCACAACACATTAAAATCGGATAAAATTATAAAATTTACATAGTATTTTTGAGAAAAATTATGAAATAAATTATGGATGAATTTTAAAAAATTTTATCATATTTTGTATGATTCATAAATTCATAATAGAAAATTTTATTTTACTAGTTTAAATTGTAAATGAGTTATATATATAAATATTTCTATAAAAATTAAAATTTTAGAGTTTAAAATTTAGTTTGTAATATTAAAGTAGTAAAGCAAATTAAGGACTTAGTATTCTGAATTTTTAATTACGATTTTAGGACTTAAGATTTAAGGAATATTAAAATTTTATTAAAAATTTATATAGAATATGTAATTTTTGTTAAATGGAGTGTGGTATAAGTAATTGTCCCTAGAATAGAATGATATTTATGTTACAAAGTAAAGTGATTTATAAGATTTCTTTTAATTCATAAATTAATAGGAATATACAGATAATAAAACCAAAATTTGATTCATATTTATATCTTCTTCATGAATTGACATGAAATATTATCGTTGACTTCGAAGAAGTTAATATGCATTAAGCAATCAAGTTTTAAAACAATAGTGCCATTTGTTGGGTTTTTCAGAAAAATACCAAAAGAGAAAAAATAAAGCTAGCAATTATATATGCTCTACGTTAAATAAATAACACTTTATACGCCCAAATTATTTTTTTTTTTTTGCACTTTCATCTTTGAGAATGAAAGTAGATTTTTTTTTAGAGTGAATGAAAATAGATTTAGCAAATTGCACTTGACACAATTTTATATATCGTCTTTATTCTTATAAATAGGTACTAATATATTCTTTTTTCATTTATTTGGCTTCCTTTTAGTCTTCAAAATCATATTAAACAATTTAGTGAGCTAAGAAACTCCTTCATCACCTAAGTACGTACTTCCAAACATCTATTAATTATTTATTTAAATTGTGAATATTAAAGGAATTTATTTTCTAATTTTATAAATGAAGAAAACTTCTGTAGATTTACATGATTTTTTTTAAATGATTTATATGATCTTTAAGTCAACTAGAATCATAAAACTACCATCAGAAATAACATTTTTTTTCTATCTATAAAAAAATATATTTTTTTAATAACAATTTAAAGTCACCTACTTAAGATCATAAAAAGTTATATTGAAAAATATTTTCCTCAAAGTATTAGTTTTGATCAAATTATTGGTTGACCAAGTCAACTCTTGTTCTCAAGTAGGCCAAAATCTCATTCTATATTATTGAATGCTTCCTAGAATAAAATAATTTTTATTTTCTAAAGTAGAGCAATTATATATATATATATATATATATATATATCATATACTTATTTTTTAAAATATGTTTTTATACAGTGATATTTTATTATAATTAATTAATAACTAGTTCATGTGATGTGATTATTTATAACTATATTTTAAATATAATAAGATTTTATTTCCAGCCTTTAATTGGTGTGTTTATTTTTCCAACTAATATCTTTTAGTTTTCATACAGGTATTTTTCACATTACTATTTATTAATGAAAATTTATCATTGTTATATTTGATGATCATCATCTTCAACTTTTTATGTTCTCACTCTTTCTCAAATGTGATCTAAATGACAAAAATTTCTGTATATTTATGATATATGTACATTAATTAGACTCGCAAAATTTTCATTAGAAATAACGATTTTGAATTAACCCGCTCCACATGAAAATTATTTTTCTCAATTAGTTTGAATTAAATTGGTTGATTAAGAGCACTTAGGGCCTGTTCATTTGTAAAGTTTAATTTTAATAAGATTAAAATTAAACTCAAATAAATATATTTTTTTATTAAAAATTATAAATAATATTAAATAAAGCTAGTTATTATATTGTCATATGAAAGAGATGTGATATAAGTTAGTTATTATTTTGGTATATGTGTAGTATGCGAAATATAATTAATTTTTAGAAATTTTTACTCGTATGACACAAACAACTTCAATAGTTACTTATTAGACACCATAAAATTAAATATTACATGATACACACTCATTTATTTTAATTTTATAATCAATATAGTACTCTAGTTAAAAACTGTTATATTTTATTTGAGTAAATCATATTTGAGTTATGTTTTAATTAAACAGGGTTCATCGAAAAAAAATTTAACCATCGGTACATCTCAAATCAAATCGTACATGTTAAAAACTATTTCAAATTGGCATCTAATGGAATAATACTATAGAGTTAACAGATTTAAATAGTTTTTAACAAGTAAGATTTGATTTGAGATGCACCGAGGATTAGATTTTATTTTGATGAATCTTGTTTAAATTAAAAAATAACTTTGATTTACTCAAATAAAATATAAGAGCTTTTATCCAGAGTGTGTTGGTTGTAAAATTAAAATAAATGAGTGTATCATGTAATATTTAATTTTACGGTATCTAATAAGTAAATATTAAAAAAAATTATATCATACCGGTAAAAACACCTAATTTTTAATATTAAATTTTATGTATGATGTAATATACTTGTTTAAATTAAATTAAGTTAATTCTAATCTAGCCAAATAAATAATCCCTTAGTTCGCAAATCGGCCAAAAGTTTGCTGTGTGCAATTGGATACATGATAGAATAAAAAAATATTTATATTCAAAAGTAAAGTGCTTTATAAGTTTTATTTCAATTGGCAAATTAATAGGAGACTCTTGATATGTGGAATGCTTCATAATATACAGATAATAAAATCAAAGTTTGATTCATGTTTATATTTTTTTTCTTGGATTGAGATGAAATATCATCATTGATTTCTTGCGTAGAAGATGACATGCATTAAGCAGTCAAGGTTTAAAGAAATATTAGGTGCTTGAAAAAATACCAAAAGAATAGAGCCCACAATTATGTTTTAAGTCAAAAAAAAAAGTTTTTAAAGTAAATAATATATCGTTCTCTGAGATTAATATTTTTTGCACTTCTGCTCTTGAAAATGAAAATAAAAGTTCACATCAGGATTCTAACTTAGGAATCTCGATAGAATTACCCCAAAACTATATGCAAGTATCTCAAATAGTTATTGAAATTATTTTTCTCAATTAGTTTGGATCAAAATAGTTAATTGAGCTGAGTCTACATTTGCTCTCAAATCGGCCAAGTAGAGTTATTATCCGCTTTGGTCTTAAGAAAACTGTATGACTTGAGTACTTTTCAGGAGGTCACCCGTCTTAGTGCTATTACTACAGAGTTTTCTATTATTAGCCTCACGGTTTTGTCCCTGAAGATGTCTCTACTATTTAAGATTACATTATCAATTTATACAGTTTAGGATTTCCCACTTTTTTTTATTATGGGATAATTCATTTCTGTGCCCCTCTCACTATTCATTATTCAGCCTAGAAGCTTGCTAGGAGCTGGACTTTACCTCAGTGATTTTTTTCTCTTAGGACATCACCTGGCGATCACTCCCCGCTCTTTTCGACCATGGGCGTCATACTTGCTCTATGTAATATAACACTTCTTGGGATAAAACAATAAATTCAAAAATTTGAGACCCTTTTGACATATATTTAATATACAGATAATAAAAGCAAAAATGATTCATTTTTATATATTTTTTTTATTACTGATATCATGAATTATCATTGACTTCCAGCGAAGAAGGCCGGCATGAAGTAGTCAAGTGCTAAAGCATAAGTGCCATTTGTTACATGCTAGAAATGATGCCTAAAGAATGAGCAATTATCAAATTCAGTCAATAAGAGGACGCCATATTAACACCGTGTGGAGCCCACTGCTGATGTTATTCGAGCTAGCAAGTATGTCTATAATCAAATTTGTCTTTGTGAGTAACACAATATTACACCCTCAAATTAGACCTTTTTTGCACTTTGCACTCTTGAGAATGAAAACACAGAGTTCACACCTTCAAAGTTATGAATTCTGGAAAATTTCAACCCAGGGGTTGTGTTTCTGAGGGAGTAATTTGCTAAAATTAAAGTTTTCGAGGGTGCAAAGTGTTAGCTTTCATCTTTTCAACTTTGATAATTTTAGAGTGCAAAAATTGTTTTACATGTTTTTATATTGATTCTTATAGAAGGAGGTTACTTATTATATACGTATGAAATTAAGTTAAATTCCATTTGATTTACATGATTGCAAAGATGACATTATTTTGGACAGTTTAATTGTAAGATATTTGTTTTAGGATAAATTGCATCTAGGCTCCTAAGATTGAGAGTGTACTGCAAATTGGTCCCAACATTTTGAAAGAATTTGGGTCTCTCTTTTGGCACAAGGACTAAAATAAGGATCAAAATGAGAACCAAAATCGTACTAGTTAAAAATAATAATAATAATAATAAATAATTTTTTTATTCATTCTACACAAATTTTAATATAAAGAAATATTATTTTACTTCACATACTCAATAATTTTTAATAAAAATATTAACTTTATTTCACATCTTAGACCAAAATATTCGAATCAAGTATTTTGTTTTAAAATGTGAAATAAAATTAATATTTTTATTAAAAACTATTGAGTATGTGAAGTAAAATAATATTTTTTTATATTAAAATTTGTGTAATATATATGATTAAAAAATTTATTTATTATTATTATTGTTATTTTTTAAACTATTACCATTTTGGTCCTCATTTTAATCATCGCGCCAAACAAGGCTAAATTGTAAAAATACTATCATTTAATTCAAATTAAAATATAATTATTACATTTTATCATTAGACTAAGATTATTCTTAGTTGTTAATTTTTTGACTTTATAAAATATAATTTTGAAATATTAATTTTATAATAGAATTTAAATTTTAGATTTTTATTAAAATTTTAAAGAAATATGTAAATTGTTCAAACTATTCAAAAAAGAATCAAATTTTATTTTTGTTATAAAAAAAAGTAGTGATAAAAAAAGCGAGATTTTGAAAGAGAGGTCAAAATTGTAGTATTTTTACAATTCTAAGGACCATTTTTTTTTTTAAAGTTAGCACCATTTTGCAAGTCCCTTTCGACCTTAGGGCTTGAATGCAATTTACCCTTTATTTTATATTAATTCCTTTAAAAATATTATAAGTTTTAGATGATTTTTTTTCATATTTTTGTCCTATAGTAGTGAGAGAGGTGAGAAGAGCCTTCTGTTAACTATATATTTAATTGAATTTGATATGCCAAGCAATTCTAGTGCTTGAAAGTGTCATCCCTTTGCAAGAAGCCAAAAAAAGAAGATGATGAAAGGCTTGAAATGCCTTGAAGTTCTATTTATAGCCTTCTCTCTACCCATTGATTCATCATTCCTTTTGTGTTGCTGCTGCTGATCATCTAATTTAGCCATGGAGTTCTCCTCAAGAACTTTTTCGGCCCTTGTTCTTCTAGTGCTCCTTCTCCCTGACTCGGGTAATTTTCTTCCTTACATCAAGGTTTCTCGAATCAATTAGTGGGAGGTTAAATCATCCAAGCGGTCGATTCATGGTCTAACAGATTCAGTTGATTTAGCCGTAGTTTGTAGTTCAACTGTACGATCTCACAATTACATTACGAATATTTATAATTTCATAGAGATATAGTATGAGTTTTTTTTAGAAATTAAGTTTACTTTTAATAAATTAATGAATTGAAAATTGGGTAAATTGCATCAGAGCTCCTGAGGCCGACATGGCGTTGCAAATAGGCTCTAAATTATGAAAAGCCTTAAATTAGGTGATCTTTGAATTTGTTTTTGCACTATTGTTTGGCCCTTGAATTACTCTCATGTTTTTTTTTTTATGATTCATTTAGATGATAAACATTAATTTCAACCATATTTTAACTATTATTCATAAGTTTTGTCCAAAATACTCTTACAATATTATATATTTAGGGTTTAGGGAGATTAGAGAGAAAGGGTTTAGGGATTTAACTAAGCACAAATGCAACCCAGGGACCTAAATCGAGGTTTTTGAATTTTGGAACTTATTTGCAAAGTCGTGTCTTAACCATTGATTCACCCAAATAATCAAATTAATTAAGTTGGGAGAATATAAAAAGTCAACAATCATTTGTTATGTTCATTTTTCATATTCGCGAGCTCCGACTATTGAACCGGATGAACCCATTGTATTTAAATTTGTCATGTTAATTCATCCAAATAATTAAATTAACTGGTTTGATGGGTTTATTTGGTTCAACGATCGGAGCGGATTTTGATTGGCCCATCCAATCGAATTGTTATTTTGATTTTATGAATAAACTAAATTAATATATTGGCCAGTTCATAGTTAAACCGGTTAAACCAACCAGTTTGGTACAGTTTTGAGAACCTTGCCTTACATCATGGAATAGAATCTTATAAATACAATCATATATATTGATGATAAACAACTACAATAAAGAGGACGATTGAATCAAAGTAATGCATAGTGCATGCACACACAGAGAACCTTCTCTTTAACGATACGACATGAAACCCTCACATTCACGTACACGTGATTTCGTACGTAGAGGATGGACATGTCCCACTACACCAATGGACAAGAGTCGAATCATTCGATCGCTACTCAGCGGCTACAAGGTAACCAAAATCATGATGGGACACCAATATCATTTAAGCGAGAGTATGAATATTCAATGATGGCTCAAGATTGAGAATTTGTCGCCAATTTAGCAACCGAAGATTGGCCACTAATCCATCACTATGGACACTACTGCGATACACATGGAGAATTGTCCTACATTAGATATTCAACACAAGTTTTGGTGTTAATATACAATTCATAGTCCTTACCTATTGACTTAGGCTTTTGGATTAATAGATATTCATTCATTAACTGTATATTATGCTCAACAGACGTGATATTAGAGCACACAGGACCAAATTCCTCTCTTCTGGATTCGAGTTATCACGACTTTTTCTCTTGAAATATTTGTTTAGTTACATGTAGTTTGCATGTCAAGTATATAATCATTCTTGCAAATTTTTTTGGATGAAGGAATGGGTAGAGAAATTAAGTTATCATCACCCACTATATCATGTGATGTTCCATGCACAACGCCAAGCTGTCCCAAAGATGGATGCCAAGCTATATGCCTAGAGGTGAATTCTCATTCTACTGCTTGGAGCTGCGACAGTGACACCAGGCTTTGCCATTGTAATATTTGCTCAAATTAATAACCATATACAAACTTAAAATTGTGAGCTTGGGGAATTATTTGGAGTTTAATTTGTGTTTGTGTTGATGTGTTACTTCGCTGAGGTGATTGTTGTTGTTGTCGTCGTCTTCTGTGGACTTCTATGTTGCGTCGTGTCGTGAAGGAGCTTGATGTGCTGTGTATCTGTGTTCTTCGTGATTTATGATGATGTTAATTTATCTACGGATCATTTTGGGTATTAATATTTTTAATTTCTTCTGTGAGAAGTTGTTTAATGCGTCTTTTTAACTCTGCTTAGTGATGACCCAAAATCTTAAATTTATTTTGTAATGAATGTTTTTATAAAACAATATGACTTATAATTAAGATTGATTTAATTTGAAAAACAACTCGAAGTCAAAATTTTTTTTTTAATAAACTCAAATCAAACTCAACACAAAATCTGAAATTTTAAATTTAAGTTAAACCTAATTCGCTTAAAATTGACTCAAACCAATCTCTAGCTTCTTGTTATCTTCTTTAAACTTCATGAAGGTATTTTTCGTATCATTTATTATGTTGTCAAAACTTTTCAATCAAGTTTGAACCGATAAATGACTATTATTCGAGTTTCGAGTTTAAACATGGATATTACATTCAGCTCAAAGCTTACAAAAGGTTCTGATTTTCTTCCATTACTACATGAGAACATAAAATCCTGCCATGAAGAAGAATGTGTTCTTGAATAATTTTCTAATAAATAAATTAATTGTCACAACTTCATAATTTGCTATAAATTGATAGAGATCTAGCACACAAAAAAAAAAACCTTGATGAGAAAAGAATCACAAGAAATATTACATTGAACTAGCAAAGAGGAGCAGCTTCTGCAACCTGACTAGAAGAAGCCAGAACTAACTGTGGAACAATACCTTCCTTCTTCGCCTTCTTGCGCTCGCGCTGCAGGCGAAAGTATTCTCTTTTCCTCGCTCTGTAGCTGTTTGGGTTCTCAGGCTGTTCAACTCTTGGATAAACGCTTATCTGATTACAAATGGAAAAAAAAACTGGATCAAATGGGAAAATACCATCCCATTTAAGAGCAGAGATTTCACCTTCTTTCTATCTGGTCCGAATTTCTCAAACTTCACCAATCCATCGATCAGTGAGAAAATCGTGAAGTCCTTTCCCATTCCGACATTTTTTCCGGGGTGGAACTGTAATTTTTGAGGGAAATTGAACATTAAACAATGAATCAGCATAGCATGAAATGCAACTGTTACACTAAATTCCTTAAGGACTTTATGGTAACAAATGGTCAAGTAGGAGGCCATAGATATGATGCAGCACATGATTTTATTGGTTTCTTAGTTTTTCTTGATCACAGCATACTTCATTGACATGACAGTAGAGATTATGTATAGCTCTCAAATCATATTGTGATCAGCTTCAGTTGGGGAACACAACCGCTTTAATAAGTGAAAGGCTGTATAGAATATGACTTCCATTTCCGGACGGGGTTGAATTGGGTAACAACAACAACAACAACAACAACCAAGCCTTAATCCCACTAGGTGGGGTCGGCTACATGAATCCTTTGTTTTCATTGCGCTCTATCAGTTACCAAATTCTTATCTAAGTTTAAGTAACTAAGATCACTCCTTATAGTTTCTTGCCATGTCTTCTTTGGTCTCCCTCTTCCTCTTTGTACATGGGCAAAATCCAGTAACTCAATTTTTCTAACTGGAGCTTCAATTGGCCTGCGATTTAGATGTCCAAACCATCGAAGCCGACTTTCTCTAAGTTTATCCTCAATTGGTGCAACACCAACTTTCTTTCGGATATACTCATTTCTCATTCTATCCTTTCGTGTATATCCACACATCCACCTTAACATGAATCCTTAACATCGACAGCCAGCGTAAAACTTGTCGAATCAATCATGACATGAATCCTTTGAATTGGGTAACGTATAAAAAAAATTTATTTTGATTTGTTTTCCAGTTGATTTATGAGGAAAACTATAGTATACAAATTAAAGTTAAACTGTATTCGAAAAAAGAGAAACGAGAAACTTCTCGAATCAAATAGGCCGCACATATTGATCGAACAGATATGTTTGGGATAGGATTGAGGAAACGATCAATTCAACCAACAAAATTGGTAATCAAACATATTTAAGTACCTCAACAAAGTCCAAAATAAAGCGTAAAATGATTGTAAGCCACAAACCTCAACTGAAGTCTAAAACAAAATGTAAAATGATTGCAAGCCACATGTCGGTCAAACAATAGCGCAAGAAAAAGAAAGTACATAATAGCTTTGTAGTGGTTCGGCTCTATAGTTTTCTCCACTCCAATCTCCCTGTTCGGGATTTCTTCATTAATTAGCTTTTCAGTTGGGACAAACTAAAACCCATTACAAACCATTCCTTTTAGGCTGAGTAAACCAAGAATTTTTTTCACGTACGTTCAACCAAACTAAAAAGACTCTCAACACCAAGAAGCAGCCCTTCTTTGTGTGACGTCTTCCTTGAAATTCAAAACCCACGTGAAGATTTTACTGAACTGCCTAGCTACAAAGAACAACTCATGCAAGAGCGAAATAACAAAAGAGGACTCTTATGCACTATGCATGCAAAAGCTTGCCAAGCAAAACATGTTTACATCTCATCAAAACCTCAAATCTAAAGGTATTTCAAGGAGAAAAATGTGTGACAAAAATTTAATCAAATAATAGTTCGAAATAAACTGCGAGAACAAGTGAAAATCTCTTCAAGAACTATTAAGAATACACAAGAAATTATTAATTCTCAAATCCGACAATAAATATCCTTGAAAGATTTGCAAGTTTAGGCTTGAGAGAAGAACTTGAAAGCACAAGGGAAAAGCAAGACAAGCTTCGGCTAGGAATGTTTTGGAAGTTAAGCAAAAGTGAGATATTGATGAGACAATTGGTTGCTTTTATATAGAAAAAAGCGAGACAAAAGGTATTTGAGAACCAGCCACTGAGGTTTAAGCGCCCAAAGAAGGATTTGAACCAGCCTGTAGGATTACAAAGGGTGTTATGGGAATACATACAAGCACTCACCCATGCAAGCCTATGAGATTGGACACCAAAACCAGAGATTTCGACTGACCAATAAGGTGCAAAACTCTCAATTCAAAGCAAAAGATGATTAGTTCCCACTAGAGGACAAAGTGTCCATAGAGGAAGTACTGAACAGTCCAATAGTAACTAGGACTGACTGAGCCAAGTGGTCAATTTGGAGGTCAATTTCAAATTGATTAGACTGGCCAGATGGCCAGAGTTGAAAACAGAAAGGATCGGCCAATTAATGTCCAATTTCAACTTGGCTGCTTAACTGATCGGGGAAGTAGAATAATGGGAAAAAAATCCTGAGTAACGATTGAGAAGATTTAATAAAATTTTAAAGCAAAACCTACTCAATCACATTAAAGTTGGCTGTTAGAACTGATCAAAGAGGAAAAGAAAAAGAAAAACATTCAGAAAAATTCCCAATAAACTTCAAATCAAGGGAACAAGGTACTAAAGCTTTCTAGGCGATTTCAACAAAGGAAAACTGTATGAATCTTGGCAAAAAAATGCATGCTTATATCAATTTCCTAGGAAAACAAATAACAGTGACCATGAAGCATGATTTTCCAAGGAACATACATTTATCATCCTAACTCCAAGGATAAAAGCTGATTGGCAAAGTTAAGATGAAAGTTATCTAAAGTTATTGCTATTATCAAAATCAACAAGTTTCAAGACTAACTACTTGTAATGGTCATAGTGAAATCAAATGATCCAACATATTTACCAATCCAAAATCCTTGCAAAATCAAGCACGCTGTTGCAAGTAGAGTTCTTGTAATTTAGAAACCTGATTGTTCGAAGTTTGAGGTTATAGGCAAACATATAGTTGTCGCCTTTCTGGCAAAATATTTCAATATTTATAAGAACTCTGGAAAACAAAAAACTAAATTGCCATTTTTTAAAAAGCCAGTTAGATGTAAAAATGTTTCTCATAAACATATAAACAGACAAGGAAATCATTCAGAATTGAATGCTATCTAATGTGAAGGAAGCAAAGCTTCCAGATCTAAAATGTCTTGCATTTGCGCTAAAGTTATTTAGTTTATTGTAGTCCATTTTTCAGAACAAACTAAACCCATCAAAGTTACATGACACCAAATTGGTGCAATCCTCTGGCTGCATTTGTTTTGCAGTGAAAACATGACATCAGTAAACTACGAGATAAGCAAATTATCAGTTTTATTTCTGAACAGCAAACAAGTGATTTGCAGGCAAACTTTAACTTAACTTCAACATTGCAGAATATACAATTAAGTAAAGCTCTTTCTAAGACAAGGAAGACTACATGAAAACTCAAGTGCCTCGAAGCAAATTTGATTTGCAAATCTTTCCAAAATTCCTCCTCGATAAAAATTACATAATATCCATTAACCCACAAAAATCATCACATGAAAATTGATAGTTTCATTTTGGAATGAATAGAAGTTCCCCACATCCACTAATTCATTATAACGTTTGGCAGGTAGTCAGCAGGGACAACAAGAAGCTCAATTAATACACGAAAAATACCAGTTGATTGATTTTAAATACAAATCATCAGATAAGATGGAATGGGCAGCACAGATCCACCATAATTAAAAGTACATAGCTATAGGTAATAAGCCAGATGAACAAAGATAACTCTCAGATGGGAGACAATCTAATTTTGAAATTGGCAAATGACAAACAAAACAAAGTAAATAAGAAAATAAGTGCTGATACAATACAATAAAACGATATCATCCCTGAGATTCTATAAGCCAAGAAAATAAAGATGTTTGTTCCCCAAGAACAAAATTCCACAGTTCCATGCAACGGCAAGGGATTATGCTGGTATTCTCTCTATTAACTATGAGGCTGATTTGAAAAAAGTTAACAGGATTTATCGGTTCAGCATACCCAATTCTGAGTTTATTCACGCCAAATCAACCAAAAGTGATAAATTTTAGCCATAAGCAAGAAATTATCATAAGCTAAGGTTCAGCTTGCTAGACCTTCTTGAGTGAATTTGCTCATTCAGCACTATTTTGCAATTTCAAAAAACCACAAGTATTGTAATAAACTAAAAGAATCACACCAAAATGAACAAAAACCAGTATATCATTTTCCACAGATGCTCCGCACCCCATCACTGTTATTTCAAACTGATAATAGCGACCAATAAAAAAAAAAACCCAGATTTAAACAAACACAAAAATCCGAATCCCAGAAGCAAACCCTAATCTAGAGCAGGAGCATGCGCGACTCACCTTAGTCCCGCACTGGCGCACAATGATGGAGCCCGGCTTGGCGGCCTGATCACCGTAGATCTTGACACCCAGCCGCTGCCCGGGCGAATCCCTACCATTTTTCGTGCTCCCAGCCCCCTTCTTGTGCGCTGACTCAATGGTCATCGGCAACCTCGCCGGAAAAGCGACAGCGTCGCCATTAACGTTCCCGGATAGGACGGACCTGACGTCTCCTCTTAGGAACGACGACGATAAGCTCGAGGATAGTGAGAGGCCCTTGAAGGTTCCGACCAAGTTTATCGCAACCGCAGCCATGGCCCTCTCTGTCTCCCTCTCCCTCTGTGTGCTTCGGAACAGAAGAGAGCCAGAAGAAAATGGTAAGGTCAGAAGCTGCAGCGTTCGGCCAATGAATGGAGGCCACGACAGCCTTGGTTAAAACGAATTAAAATGATATTAATTTAAAAAATAATAAAAATAATAAAAATAATAAAAATAATAAAAATAATAAAAATAATAAAAATAATAAAAATAATAAAAATATAACTTTAATTATTTTATACACATTTTAATATAAAAAATATTATTTTATTTGATATACTTAATAATTTTTAATAAAAATATCAATTTTACTTCACATTTTAAATTAAATATTCTATTTTAATCCAAAATATAAAATAAACTTATTATTTTTATTAAAATTATTAAATATATAAAATAAAATATTATTTTTTATTAAATTTTATATATAATGATTAAAAAAATTAATTATTACTATTAATTTTTAAATTAATATCATTTGGATTCTTATGCGGCCTAAGTGGCCCTACTATTGATATGGTTCTGTGGAGCCCAATAATTATCCCATAAGCTCTTTCTATTAGAAATAATTTGCTTTTATAAAAAACGTAAAAACTCAATTAAGGATTGGTCAAAAAAATTCAAACTCTTTTAAATATATTTTCTTTATTTTTTTTATTTTATATTATATATATATATATTAAATTAATTTTATTTTATATTTTATATAAATTTTCATATTAAAAATAAAACTAAATTTCACTTAAAAAATAATATTATTTTATATTTAATATAATTATCAATAATTAAATAATTAATTTTATATTATAATATTAAAAATAATTTTTTTAATTTCAAAAACTAAAAATAATTTTAAAATTTGCTCTGATCAAGTGAGATTTTTGTTTTTATTAATTTTTTAAAATTTTAAAATTTAAAATGCATTCCTTAATAGTTAGATTGAATTAAAAATAATAACATTAATCAAACATTATTTTTTATTATAATTAAAGTGACGTATAAATATAATTTAATTTTGAGTAGTATTTAGAATTTTTTTAAATTATTTTATAAGTTTATAAAATTATTTAAATACATCATTAAATTAAATAATAAATTTCTCCCAATCAATAACAGTGAACTAAAATCTCTTAAATTTATGAGACTTGCTCTTTCAGAAAATTCTAGTTTTGGCGACCTGGATTTCCTCACTGGTTCGCTTCAGGAAGAGTCCATGCCAATGGGCCCCTTGCATCATTGGAATTTGAAGGATTTGGGCCAGGCTTCAGAATTATTGGGACTGGATTTAGCCCATCAAATTGAGGCCCATCCAAAAGATATTTCAGATTTGGGCCCGTTTCAGCCCATAAAATTCAGGCCCAGCCAAAAGATTTTTCAAATCTGGGTCTGGGCCTCAAAGATTTTTTAGATTTGGGCCAGATTTCAACCCAACAGAAATTGGGACAGATTCAGCCCATCAGGTTTGGCCCAGCATGCTTTTGATTTTGAAGGCCCATCAACATCAACTGTTGGCCCAGAAGGATTAAGGCCAAATTTTCCTAATCCTTTTCAAATTTTGTTTGATTAATGTTATTATTTTTAATTCAATCTAACTATTAAGGAATGCATTTTAAATTTTAAAATTTTAAAAAATTAATAAAAACAAAAATCTCACTTGATCAGAGCAAATTTTAAAGTTATTTTTAGTTTTTGAAATTAAAAAAATTATTTTTAATATTATAATATAAAAAAAGGGGTGAAGGAAAATCTTCAGTGCAGCTGCTTAAGGTGCAAATTGCTTTTAAACTTTTATCATTTCCTCCAAACCCTTAAAAGAAGTTGAGGAAAAAATTTAAGAATTTGAATTGGCGAACTCTGCTCGTGGTCGGCTTGACTGCCCTAGAGGTAATAGATTCAACTAAAGATACAATTTTCTTTGGCTACTATCCTTGTGTGGGTAAGATTTGGGCTTTTACTCTTCTTCATTGTCTTGATCACTCTGTAGAAGGGTGTTTTTCCTCCAAATATGAATCTAATTTACTGAATATGATCTCTGATGGATTTATTATTCCCCATGGGAAAGTTTTAGCTAATGGAGAAGTGGTGAAAAAGGCTTTGAAGAACTCATGTAAAGGAATTAGGTCAACTTCCTTTTCATTGAAGGATGGGCTTTAGTTTTCTTTGGGCTGGTCTCCCTTTCAATTTGGTTTTTTGGGCCCTTTTCTTGGTGGGCCTATAATTTGGAGGCTTGTGGACTTATCTTTTGTTGGGTTCCTTATATCCATTTGGGTTTTTGGGCTCCTAATTTCTGCTTTTGGGCTGGCTAGATTGGGCCTATGTTATTGGGCTGGATTTTTTCTAGGCATCTGTCTTAACATTGGGCTGCCATTTATGGGCTTTCCTTTTCGGCCCACTGACTAATTGGGCTTTATTGCATCAGTTGCCCACAGGACTTTATCATGTATTGGCTCTGGCCTAACATTCGTTTTGGTTGTGAGTTGGGGCCCGATGAATAATATTCCCCTCTCATTAAAAAAAAAAAACTAAATTCTCTTAAATTGTTGGATATAATTCATCACTAATTTATAGTTTCCGTCAAATTTCTTATTTTATCTTTTGAAAAAACATTATTTTAAATGCTTTTAATAATTTATACTATTTGTTCTAGAAGACATATATAACAAATTCTAGAATAATAAGGTAGCTATATTATAATAGTTTAAGTAATTTTGCATTATAAATGATGTAGAAATTTTATTTAATTAATTAATGAGAAAATCAGGCACTTATTGAGATTCTTTCAAAAACATTTACTGAAGGTTAAAGAAACTTTGTTGCTAATAATAATAATAATATGAATTTTCAATTTTTTTGTAATTAAAATATTACTGTTATTTTATTTTTGAATTATACAATAATTTTAGAATAAAAGTTAACTTATATAGGACTTAATAGTTTTTCTTTTTATATTCTGGCATATCAGTATAACAATTCAAATAAAAATTACAATTTAATTATTAAATTATATATAAGAGATAAACGTTATTTAATTTTTTATAATTTTGAAAGAATTATATTTGATTGGAAAATGTGAATCTTAAAAATTTCAGTGTTTAAATATTAGATTAATAGGACAACCTAATTATGATATAATTATTAAAATTAATAGGAAAATTAATCAGAACATGATTTGATATTATCAAAAACTCTCGTAAAACATAACTATAATTATTATTAACCGTTAAGTCTAAAATGTAAAACATAACTTGGATTTAGAATTAAGGTAAAAAAGAATCACGTACTTGTATGCAAAATCCCGGCTGCAAAATCCCGGCAGTAAATAGTACTAATCCGACGGGTCAACACGGGTCAGTGGCAGCGAGGGCGAGATGAGCAGCGGCAGCGGCGGCGAGAAGGGGGCAAGCGGCGGATCTGTCAAAACTCCGGCCGACTTCCTGAAGTCGATCAGGGGTCGCCCGGTCGTCGTCAAGCTTAACTCCGGCGTTGACTACAGAGGTCCTCTTTCAGCTCCTTTCCTAGGTTTTTGCTTTTTTTTTTTTCTTTGTTCGGCTTTCTTTCTGGACTGCTCCTTCCGGACTCTGAAGGGGTTCTAATTTCTCAGTGTTTGCGTATTGAGGATAGTGGCTGTTGATAAGATTACTCTAAAATATTGAAAAGGCAACGTTTGCCCTAGGAAATTAGGGTTTGCAAATGTGAGCCCTTCTGTTTGGTTGAAGAGTATGTCGCATCCTTCAGGAATTTAATTTTAATTCATACAATAATGTGTTTTATCCCGGACATTGAATTTTCTGTTCTGTGAAGATGTAGTTTCCTTTGTTTTTGATGATAGTGTGATGGGTTTTCATGATGGAATCTGTTGCTAGCCATTTCAAAAGTGGGTCTGGATGCTGTCCAAGAACAGGTAAAACACAGAAAACAGGAAAACAATGGGAAGAGAGGGGAGAAACTCGAGGAAGAAGAGGAGGAGAACGGGGAAGGGATAAACTGTTACCTTAACATATGAAGCTATATAATGTGCTACAAGACCTAATACAAAAATGGATCATGGAAATATCCTCCCCTTAAAATTGCCCTTGTCCTCAAGAGCTGATATCAACTTGGTCCCATGAAAGCTGAGGTCATTGGTAATGCCATGACTGCCATGCAATCGTGCTGCCACCATGCAATAATGCCACAGTTGGTTGAAGAATGTTTTTCATACTTACAGAAGTCAAAATGGGGGTTGGTACAGGATGAGCTTCAAGACTTACTACAATGTTTTACACAAGGACTCTCAAATCAATCTTAGCTGTCCACTTGGCACATGGTTAGGTCGGAGCAAACTAAACTAAACCGATTCATTTCTTGAACCAAGTCAGTCGAGCTGAGCCATAGTCCCTAACCACATTTGGAGGGGATTGCCATGTCCGCTATTTTCTAACTCTATCTTGAGGGGACTCTTTTAGCCTATTCATTCTAACCACATTCGGAGGAATCTACTCCAATCTCTGCTTTCTAATCTTGTCTTGAGAGGTCTCTTCCAGTATCTGCTTTTTAACCTCACCTAGAGGAGTCTTTTCTAATCTTTGCCTTCTGATCTCATCTGGAGGGATTTACTGTAGTAATCGTCTGGCTCTGTCGCATCGACCCCCCTACTGCCCGGACATAGAGATTTATAAAACTTCTATTCTAGGGTTTTGCGAGCGTGGAAGGCTACTCGAAGCGGTCAAGGTGGTGAGGGAGATGGTGAATGACGGGATGATCTCGGCTAAGGACCTGCCTTCTTCTCGCACCTCCCCCCGCTCGCTTTTTGCGCCCCCGCTTGCTTTTTGCGGTATAGAGAGCTTCCTCACTATGTTGGTGCGCGCTCTCTGATGGCGCCGGGTGAGCTCGGCTGAGCTGAATGCTCCTTTCCTTGAACGGCGGCTCGGACCCAATCTTGCTTGGGGTGGGTTCATGGTCTTTCTTCAAGCTTTTCTGAGTTCGTAGCCCAGGAGATGAATCCCTGCCCCACTGGTTCCGGCCAGCAGGAGGAAGAGGGTTAGCTCTAGCTCCTCCTGCCCCTTTTCTGCCTTGCTTTGTTCGATTACAGGCTTACAGCGCAATGGTGCTTCAATTATGTCTGTAGGAGGAGGGAAGGGGTGCTTGAACTCGAAACTATGGCATGCGTGCGCCGAGCCGCTGGTTTGCCTACGAACTGTAGGGACCCGTGTCGTTTACTTCCCTCAGGGACACAACGAGCAGGTGAGAAGACGTTGACCCCTCATTTTTTAAGTCAAACGAACTACATCTGAATCTTTGTACTGAATTTAGGTTGCAGCATCTACGAACAGGGAGATGGAGGGCCACATCCCAAATTACCCTAGCTTGCCCCCACAGCTTGTTTGCCAGCTTCACAATGTAACAATGCATGTGGGTTTGTTTGATTTGCTTTGTTTTTTAATAGTAGCATGCACAACAGTGTAGAATGTCGAATCTTCACTCTCCTTTCCTCCATGCCAATATATTAAATGTAGACATGAACAATCAGTGTCAGCAGCTCTAAACATCTCATAAATAGGCTTTATGGAGCAAGAATATATGCCATTTGATCCCACCAAATATCATTAATGATTTTTTCTTTTCCAAACTTTACCTTTTCAATGTCTTTTTCATGATAAAGAGACCACTTTTCGCTTATTACTATTGCTTGGAGACCTTGTTTAGTTTGTTTGAATCTTCTAAGCATCACTACTACTGAAGCAAAACGAGTATCGACAATGGATAGTAATTTCAGGTTCCTGTGCTCATTAAACCTCACAAACCTTATTGAATGATTCCTATTAAATTTTTTTATGAAGATAACATCCACAAAATGTCAGTAATCTATTTGCATTCCTCAGAAGTAGCTTCATTCTTTTCTATGTTTTTGTTCTGTGCATGTTTTTTAATACAAGTTTTCAAGTATGAACAACACATGGAGCCCAAAATATGTGAGAGAATTGTAATTGAATAAGCATACCAATGATTCTACAAACAAGTGTATTATTAATAATAATATGTACCATCTTTTTTGGTCCTATCTTATGAATAACTTCCTTCATTATAGTTGTAATGAAGAATTTATTTTTGTTGTCACCCTCACAAATGATTGCTTTGAGGAAAATATGACCATTCTTTGAAACAGCCATAAAGTTTATTAAAGGTCTTTTCTGAGCATCTGTCCAACCATCAAAAATAATACTCGCACATTTGACATTCTGTGTATCCCTTATAGGACACAACAATCTCTCAAAATGTGTTTTCTCAATTTGTAAGCATGTTGTCTCCAGGCTATTATAACTAGGAGGAACATTTCCAACACAATTATTTTTTACGGCAAAAGAAATTAAATTAATGAACTATGAATTTATTTGCAACATGATAGGAGAGCCTAGCCGAATAAAAGAATCTTGTATTAAGATCATCTAATGTGTCCCTAATTTACATATTTGATGCTTTTCAAATGGAACTTGAACTTCTTGTAGTCCTCATTTTCTTTGATTTTACATCTACCTTAAGCATATTAGAATGCACATAAATATAGAGCTTGTATTGATTTGCTCATTGTATCAATTGAAAATGGGAGAGAAACCTCTTAAGTTGGTTGCTTTTATCTCTCTTCAGCATTAGAAACAACCTATTGTTAGTTAATATTTGCAATGTCACCTTAGCATACACTCTAATTCCATCTCTTGATAATTTAAGTAAATGTTTTTTGACTCGGTTAAGTCCTTTTAAACTGTATGCTACAAAAAGTACATTAGAATATAACATTCCCTCCATTCTTGTCCCCAATTTTATCCATTTTGATAATATATTTTCACGGTGGAGTAGCATCATCAAAAGAAGGGTGTCACTCTTGTGACAGTGGTGTTTTCGTGTATATTTACTCGTAGATTAACAAAAACATACAATTATAAGTTCAAGGCATAATCAAATTAATAATATTAGGGCAAAAAATATGGGCAATTAATTTAGGATGTAAAGTATAAAACAAAGAAAAAGAGAGAGAAAATGAAGGAAAAGGTTAGGATTTGGTAAGGAGTATGGAGAACTTTGCTAACCTAAATGCAAATAAAAAAGGAAAAAAAGCCAAAGTTTGCTATGGGATTTTGGCCAACTCAACTTGTGCTGCTTCTGTGATCCCGGAACAATAAGACATAAGAATACAATAAACAAAGAATATCATAAAAAAAAAAAAGAATATCATAAGACAAAGAGAGAGAATTAGAGAGAGAGAGAGAGAGAAGAAGAGATAAAGAAGTTAGAAAGGAGTAAGTAGGAAGAAAATACAGATTAGAAAAACATATGTAAGGAAGAAGAAAGAGCAGGAGGGAGGAAGAAGAAGAAGAATTAATGTCCTTGAAGAGTTTGAACGTGTCAGGCTTGTCCTGAATTGCTATTTATTAAAAACAAATTGGACACGAGTTTTGTTGTGTTTGACACCGCCATGAGAACTTATTAGAAGTGTCCGTACTTCATAAACTTTATTTGAGTAATTCTAATCCTGAAAAAGTTCACTCACCTGCATGACTGTATATAATCTTTAAGTGAATGCTTGTAATTCAAACTCAAACCAAATCTTCAAATTTTCAAATTCAATCTTCAAATCAAACTTCAAATCTTCAAACTCAAATCTAAATTCTCAAATTTTCAAATCCAAATATCAAATCTTCAGATCAAATTCAAATTAAACTCTAGTTCAGCCAAATCTAATTCTAACCAAATTCTAAATTCAAACCCAAATCTCAAAACTTCAAACTTCAAATGAAATCCTCCTTGGAGTGTTAGGGCTACTAAATCCCTTAAAACCCAAAGGTTTTTATTCTGATTTGACATTTTATCACTTATGTCTCAAATTTAAATCTATTTGGAGCGTTAGGTTCATTAAACCCCTAATAACCAAGGGTTTCCAAATCAATATAATAATTGAATTTCCTAATTCTCTCAAGTTTTGGGTCACAATTTTAGTGCTGCCCTTCAAATCCCTTTGAACCCATTTTTCTATGTCTGTGGTGTTTAAGCAATCTTAGGCAACTTAATCACTGTATTCACAGAAGTCCTACATAATCCAAATCTATATGTTTTTGTGATAAATTCTATTTTAATTTACTAGAATGTCTCCAAACGACGAAACTCATAGTTCTTAATATATCATTTTGTAACTTTTGGGCCAAAAGTTTAAGTAAATTATGATCATTGGTGAAGCTCTAGATAATGGAATCGTGGGATCTTGACAGTGTTCCTTCTCCATTTCCATCTATCTTGTGCCATCAGTTTAATAAGTTCATTCTTTCCTTAATCAAAAGTTCTATTGTTTGATAAAATCATAGGTAATTAATTCCAAAGGTTTGCCTTTATAGAAAAGTATTGATCTCCAGAAAGTTTGAAGTTCTGAAGTTAATTTCTTTAGGGCGAAATTTGAATTCAGTTTGCCTTAAGAGGAAAATTCTTTAATGTTTAGTATATTTATTGATTTTCATTTTTTGGGCACATAATAATTCTATAAAGTCTTGGATATTAGACTCGGGTGCATCATTTTTTTTCCATCTAAAGAACTGTTAAAACTTTTACGTCATAGCATTTAAAAAATATGATAGGAATGGTGATGTGTATATCAGGACAGCAAGTAAATCTTTTTGAAAGTTGCATGATATGAGAGATTGTTGGGCTCAAACGAAATTTGATTTTTATTATTTAGTTGAATAACATAGGTTATAGGACTAGAGGATCGAGGATGTTGTAGTTATAACTAGAGGATCGAAATGGGGCGCACTCTATATGACCAATAGAAAGATGGATATTATTGATGTTGTTAGCACATTCGAGAGCATAAAGTTGTGGCTGTGTAGACTTGGCCACGAGCGAGGAGGAAATGAAGGTGATAGCATCGAGAGATTATCTTCCCAAGCTGAAATCTTTGGATGTTGGACTTTGCAAAAACTGTGTTTTGAACAAACAATAAAGAGTTATCTTTGCCAAAACTAGAAGAGATTTGTGTGGGCGCAACTTAGAATTGATCTATGTAGGTGTTTTTGTGGCTTGCACTATTACATTTTTATGGAGGACTGCTCTACTATGTTACTGGTTGATGACTCTATTCATAGTATATGGGTTTATTATTAAAAGAATAAAATTGATGTTTTTCTCACTTTCAAAAAGTGGGAAACTGATGTAGAAAATGAATGCAGAAATGGTTCATAATAGAATTTATTGCTATATTTGGTTCCCGGCTAAGAAAAATAATGCATGTTATTGTTTATAACAACAACTCAGCCTTTCTCCTACTATGTGGGATCGGTATTTACTTATGTAATATAATGAAATTTTGAATATTGTAATAAAAATGCTTCGATTAACTTCTAACAAAGATATTAAGAACATTCTTTCTTTGCTTAATTTATTCCATCTTATTATCCTAGATTCATCTTTCATGCTAATGTATTTTATATTAATGGATATTATTAGCTCTCCTTTTTTCATAATAATATGTGACCTAATTTTGTGTCAATAATTGATAAATAACTCATACCATAGTATTCTTAGTATTTTGGTAATTAATATTCGTAGTATATTAATAGATATTGATTTAGACTTTATTTTTCTAGGTGCTTGAAATTTATTTATATTGTATATATAAAAAACATAGCCAATCCTACCTAGTGGGATAAAAGCTTCGTTATTGTTGTATATTTAAACAATAGCTGATCCAACTAGCTTTAGATTGATGTTCGTTATTGTGTCCTTGTTAGATATCTAAATAGTGCGAATGATTGCCTCATAACATTAACAACATACTTATCAAACAATAAACATTCTATTGAAATGATGGAAATATACATGCATCTGCCAATCTTTTTTCATTTCTCATCGTATGATAACCTGGTTCAAATATAATATGATTATCTTGCTCACTTGGGGACATGTCAGATAATTGTATCTGGTATTGTTTTTCTGTTCATGTTTGAGCTGGAGCATCAACAGTTCTCAAACACTTCATAGGACTTATCAAATATGTCTCAAGTTTTATTAGAATCCTTTGTCAATTTGTCCATTTTTCTTATTGCCTAGAATAATTATTGTGCGCCTGAATATGCTCTTCATTTCATGATTGCCTATAGTAGACCAAAATGTTTTTATTGATATTTCACATACAGGCATTCTAGCTTGTTTGGACGGATACATGAACATTGCAATGGAGCAGACTGAGGAATACGTCAATGGCCAGCTAAAGAACAAATATGGGGATGCCTTCATTAGAGGAAACAACGGTAGATCTTCTGACAATGTTCCTTCATGTACCATTGCTACAGCTGATTTCTATTAGATGACTCACCTTTGCCTGATAGTTAGATTGTCTCACTTCTCTGTGACCTTTCTGTTCGGATCCAGGAAACGTTATGAGTCTGGGTGTGCTAAAAAACCTGAAGAACCATGAACCCACCCAAAATTAAACTGGCTCAGTGAAATTCGGTCTATTCTAGTGGTTTTCTGGTAATGTTCTAAAAAATTTAGAACTGAGTAGATCGGGTCAGTTCTCAGTTCACTTGTCATGTAAACTAGAACCAACACAAATGAAATGAACAACTTCATTAGTAGTATGAATTTGATTCCTATTCTTTATTTTAACTATATTTTATTATCTTATACTTGAAAATGGGCTTATGTGAAGTTTAAGTTAGATACATGCTAGAATGCTAGATGTAGCTTTGATGTTTTTATCTCTTGTGATATGAAATTGTAATGGTTAATATTTGATGAATTTTTGAAAGTGACATGCTGCTTTGAAAGGTTTGTTGGCATATCATGTAAAGAACAATTGATCTTACTTTGGGCTTTTCCTCTGGTGTCAAAACTTGTATATCGATTATGCAGACATCTCATTCTTAATACATAAAGTTTCATTTAATTAATTTCTTCATCTTCCTTGAAAAGATAATACTTCATTTGTTTGCTATTCTATATAAGTTTTACATAAGTTTTGCTTCCTCTATTTATTTTTCGGGATCATATTTTTGACTTTAATTTAATCAGCAGAGAGCAAATTGTCACATATGAAGAATATTTGTTACATATGTCCTTTTCCTATTAAGAATGCGCATAACTCTAAATCCGATATCCTAAATGGGCTTGAAAGTTCATGTGAAGCCGTCAAAGAATAATCGAGTTAGCCCTAACATGAAACTCATCGTTGGCTCAAACTGGCGGGTCAGGTCAAATATTGCAGCCATTGGATTATATTGATAGGAGCTCCTTGCCATTTCACATCCTAAAATACGTTCTCCAATGACAGCGAATATTCTTGTACCACTCCTTTCTTCACGCATCACTGAATTTCCTGACGAGGTTGGGTCTAGATACTATATTGGCTTAGCTGCAAATTTTGCATCAAGAGAACCTACTGTCATTTATTCTATTTTACATATAGATTTTGGATATAATAACGTTGACTATAACCTTTTTTGATTGTATCTGCAGTCCTCTATATCAGCACCACCAGAAGGACTATTGGAGATGGAGCTTGAGTGGTTTTTCTTTCTATAAATTTGAAGCTCACATAGTGTGACAACCTCTCTTGGAGATGGAGAATTTCCTGCTGTCATCTTTTTATCTCTAGTTAGTTGAAATATACCGAAAGATATTTGATCAGGACTTGTGCCTGACATGTATCAGATGAGATCCAGATGTATTTATATGTGAGAGCTTCCATTGTGTAAGCTGATCTGTGGGTACTGCATTTTTTTTGGAGGAAATTATCACAACACAATACTTTGTCGTGCCATTAATACTCAAAACTTGATTCTCTTTTGATAAATTTGTCGCAGTTTGCTCGATTTTAGACCGAAATTTGTTTTCAAATGCAATCCGTGTGATGTGGATATGCATTGTACATTTTATGTTTATCGATGCATTATGGTATATAAAAGATTATCATACAATAGCAACATGAGTAGGAGTGAGAGTTTTGCTTAGAGATTGATATTCTCTTGATTTTTGGATTGATATTTAGTTTGAATCGAGTTTGAGTTAAGTTTATTTAGTCATGCTATGAGTAATATTTATACCTTGTAATTTTATAAAAATAATGTAAGTAGTGATTGGAATATGTGTTCAGTAAGCTAGTGGGTATGATTTATTAGTGTTTAAAACCTAATAAAGACTATAATTTTTAAAATAGATCGCAATTTAATAAGAGATTCGAGCTTGAAATCAAATGCTAATCGAGTCAACCCAACTGAAATTTGAAAAATTGAGTTACAATTCTAGCTCAAATTGGTGTGTGTGCATGCGCGCGTCTATATATACGCGTGTGCGTATTCAATTTAGTAACTTTAAGCTTGAAGGCATTAAGTAATGCTTGTAAGCCATTGGCCTTTGCTATATTCATAAGTTCTAATAGTACTAAGAATATTGACACTTTGAGATACCTTAGAGTACTTCTGAGATATTTCTAGGACATTTCTGAGATTGAGGACACTTTTAGTCGAATAAAGCTGCATTTGTTGTCACATATTTATTTAATCGATCTTGCATCGTGAGAGGATGGACAAAAACATAAATTTGTTAAAGCTATTCTCGCAATTATTGAGCAATTAAGTATATAATCATCCTAATCAATCGATTATGTTTAATTGATACTATATATATGTTTTGTGCCTAGAATAGCATATTATATTTTTTTTCAAAAAAAAGATAAAAATATTGATTTATTAATGATTATTTATGTTTTGGTAATTTATATAAATAGAAAGAATAGTGTTTCAAAATTTTTATTTTCACAAAATGGTTTTTATGAATTTCATATGAAATTAAAAAAACTTTTCATTTTATTTTGTTTGTTTGGGGGGAAATTTTTTCACTATTTTATATTTTGGAGGGAAATTGAGTGCGACAAATTTTCTTACCATGTCGGGAAAAAAGTTAATTAAATAAATAAATAAAATGAGAAAAGCACGAGGCAGCCGGTTGCTTCCCCTCCAGCCCCCTCCTATCCCTGATATCCGTTCCCTCCATCTGTGCTCCGCCATGGCCATGGAGGAGCATCTTCGCCCCCACAGCTCGCAGCAGCGCAAGGGCCAGAAGCGGAAGCATGAGGACGCCGCACCGTCGTGGTCGGCGGAAGTCGAGGAGGCGGCGGAGGACGCCGGCGGCGGGGAGATCTGCTGCCGGAGCTCTCTGGAAACCCTAGCACGCCAGGTAAAGGACCAGGTCGAGGTTCTGGAGAGAAGCTTCTCGTGGAGGAGAGCGGATCGAGAAGCGGCCAAGAACGCCACTCACGCCCTCGCTGACCTCGCTAAGAACGGTAGAGCGGTGTTCTCTCGTTTCCTTTTAGTTTTCTGCCGTAGTTTTGGTTCGTGATTGATGGATCTGCTTACTGAGGGAGGGCTGTGCAGAGGAGCTTGTGAACGTAATAGTGGAGAATGGGGCCGTGCCTGCGCTTGTTCGGCATCTTCAGGAGCCGACGCCACTTCCGAGAGACGGGGGCTGTGGGGGCGAGCGGCACTACGAGCATGATGTCGAGAAAGGGAGTGCTTTTGCTTTGGGTCTTCTTGCTGTTAAGGTAATCAAGTTTCTAACTATTGCCATGCGCGACAGTGTTTCAGCTTACTCGGACAGAGAAGTGGAGTTGTATCCAGTTGATTACCGAAGCATGTGATACTTTACTAGAGTCCTTAGAAACAAGAGATAAATAGCAGTCTTCCAGGACCCAAATGCCTCAATTTTTTGAAGAATTGAAAGAAAAGTAAAGGGGGAAGAACAGCCTATAACTGTAAGTCATGGACAAGTAATCAGGCTCCATATGTACAACACAGTAGTACTAATGGCAGCCATTGAAGTGAGAGCTCTATCTTTGGAGGGGATAAGCTTAGACCTATATGACATGGGTGTGGCTAGGTTAAGAACTAAATGGTGTAAACTTTAACTTCAGTAGTTATGGATTGTATGTAAGAACTATATTTGTCTTTTGCCTGAATGCTTCATTTCATCCAAGATAAGGGGTTTAGTTACATTTTTATTAAAGAAGTTGATATAATTTCAGGTTTGGTTTTCAAAAAAGAAAAACAAGATGGGTCCTCAAAATAATTCTCATTATCAAACTAATAATAAAAATGGAAAAAATAAATCCAATTTTTTAATTTGAGGAAAGAAAAAGTAAATGAACCAAACAAAAAGGAAAAAGTTTTTCAAAAAAGAGACTTCACGAATCATTTGCTCTAACTCAACTTATGAATTGGTTAAATACTTAAATTATTTACTGATAGAATGAAAAATCAAAGATCTTTATGTTAGAAAATCCAAATCAAAAACAAAATAGAGCAAACTGCAAAATATAAGAACAAAATAGGTAATAAAAGATTAGAATCAAAGAAATAGATTTTAAAATGTAAAACAATAAAAATATTGGCTGCAAAGCTTGAATAATATATATAATCCTTGTTCAATTCTATCTTTTCTTGATTTATTCTATATAGTCTGTGCTACAGAGACTATAATAAATATCTAGCGAGTTAGAATCATCTTGATTGAGATGACGAGACCATTTTCTGTGATATCAATAGGATCAATTATAACAACTTAACAAGCCACACACTCATATTCCGAAAATTAAATATCGAAACAAAAAAATTTCATGATCAAACTATCAAACCTTTAGCTAACTATGGAGTTGTTAATTATTTCTTTTACATTCACATTAGGTCTTGACATCTTTTTGGGAAAGAGAATGGAAAAGCCTAGTAGTTGCATGGTTTTCATTCTTGTAATTTAAAAATAACCAAAGCTCATGGTTGTTGGGTTTTTATTTGTTTTTCAGATGCTAAACAACTATATGTTTCTGTATTATATTTCCTATCAGGAAGTAGGGGTACCTAAATTAGTTTAAGCTGGATTAAAATATGACTGTACAATATTTTGTGATTACTTTATACTTTTTCCAGTAAATCTTGATAAGCATGCAAGAATCTCTGTTTTTTTTTTTTTCTTTTTGCCACTTATATTGATTTTCATTTAGTTTCTATCATTTTGTTTTCTAAAAGCTTTCTATTTTATTCATATACTTTTGCTATGCCTTGTTTGGTTGTGGCCCAAAAGACTCAAAACCCCTCCTAAAAATGCTTCCACTAATATTAAATATATATTTCATATCATGGTTAGAACAATGAAAATAAAGGATTCATGTAGTCGGCCCCAGCTAATAGGATAAATAGTTAGTTGTTGTTATTCATATGATACATAATTCAAATATTAAAAATTAATTTTATTTCACATCCTACACAAATTCAACCTCAAAATTCAATTTTATTTCATATGCTATACATATTTTAATAAAACTTTATTTCATGTTCAACTCAATTCTTTTAATAATAAAAAAACTTTATTTTACATCATAGTATTAAATTCATTTTCTTTCTCTTTCCCAAAAATTTAAACCATCCGTAAATCATATTCCAACCAAATGTGGCTTAAAAGGGCCATTTATACAATTTTCATGTTTTCTGCTTTTTCACCTACTTGTTAAGCTTTATGTTTCTATTGTTTTGCTTGTAAATAACTATTAATCATCAACCTGTTGGCTTGCAAACATTACTATTTTGTTTATTTATATGCAAAATAATGATTATTTGTATGTTGGCCATTATTTAGCTTGTTTTTTTCCTGTTTGAATATTCTAAGATATAACTTTTTCTTTCTTACAGCCTGAGCATCAGCAGCTTATAGTTGATGCCGGTGCCTTACCACTACTTGTGAGTCTCTTGGAAAGGCACAAGAGGGGCTGCAATGGCCGTTCTGTTAGTAGCCTTATTCGAAGGGCAGCTGATGCTATTACTAACCTTGCTCATGAAAATAGCACCATTAAGACCTTTGTTAGGTATTCCAGTGTGTATTAACTTCTAATATGTTAACTTGCATGTGATAAGTGCTGATATCTTACTTGCATAGCCCATACTATGATACTTATAGTGGCTTTTTTCTTCTAAATTTAGGATTGAAGGTGGTATCCCACCTCTGGTTGAACTGCTGGAATCAACAGATCCAAAGGTGCAGAGAGCAGCTGCTGGCGCCCTAAGGACTTTGGCATTTAAAAATGACGAGAACAAGAATCAAGTGTGTCTTTTATTGCTTCTGAAAATCAGTTATATCATTAAAAATATGTTTTCTTTGACACTCTTATCTAACTTCTCAGATAGTTGAGTGCAGTGCTCTCCCTACACTTGTTCTCATGCTTCGGTCACATGATGCTGCTGTTCATTATGAAGCTGTAAGGATTAACATGATTATCATTGCTAGTGGATGCATCAAATGCTTTGAAGCATGTTATTTCCACATGATTTGTCACATCATGGTTATGTTTGGCGTTTGGAAGAAAAAGTGGAAATGTTTTTTGCTATTTTTGAAAATCTTGCATGATGGGAAATAAAATAAGTTATATTAAAGATTGTATTAGACGTATAAGGTGTAAATAAAGATTGATATATGAAAAACTCTGTAGTATATGAAATAAAATTATTTTTTAATATTAAAGTTTGTGTATGATAGAATATAAAATGCTTTTTATATTTTTTAAAATGAAAATAAAAAACAAAAGCGCATATTTGACCTGATTTCAGGCTGCATGCTTTGATTATTATACTTAGTAACTTCTATTTTGCATTGGTCCTGATTCTCTTGTAATCCTTATGAGAATGTTCATTGCAGGCAATGGGATGCCAATCAGCTGAACAAGATTATCTTATAATAAAATTTATGGATCAGACAGTTTATCCAGAGAACATCTTTTTAAACTTCTCTTGCTCTTGTTTAAAATTTGTAGGCATCACTTATTATGCTATAATACCTGAGCTTAAGTTCCGTGTAGCTTCAGCATTGATTCAATTATTACAGATAAAAGAAGCTTTATAATTTGCACGTGCTTAAACAGTGAGACAAAGGTGAAAAGTTTGCAAGAATTCAAGGAAGTAACAGGAGTTTGAAGCAATGAAATATTGTATGTAGCTGATGGATAGGGCCTAGTTTTAGTCTCTGATTTCTACGGGAAAGGTGGAGTGCCATCTAGATTTATACAGTTTTGATTTCACCAGAGTATTTTCTATATTTCTCTAATGATTAAAATTACATGTTTTTGACAATTTGGGTGCTATGCTATATCTCCATGTGGGCCCATAGAATGATGGGCAGGTAGATGTGTACATGATATCTAGTGAACGCAATATCATTTTCTTGTTCAAGTCATTTTTTTAGATCTTGTCAATTGAAACCAAAAGTTAAAGATCTGAGAAATGCATGTCTTGTTCTTGGCTTGTCAGGTGGGTGTTATTGGGAATCTGGTTCATTCATCCCCAAATATAAAGAAGGAAGTTCTAGCTGCAGGTGCTCTACAACCTGTTATTGATCTCTTGAGGTACTAATAACTTTATTCTTGCCCATGTGCTTTTGTCTGTGGAAATTTCAAACAGTTGTTCCATGGGGAGTTGAATAAGCTTCTCAATCTTGTAGAAGGAAAAATGTTGATTTGTAATGCTTACAACCTTTCAGCATTGTTAGAAGTCTACTTTTTTGTGTAAAGCTTTGCATAGTGACCATATGTTGTCATAGCACATTGGTAAAATCTCTCTTTATTTAGACCAAGAATTGTTGTTTATCATGAACCGATCTAGTTTCCTCCTCTTACAATCAAACAAAGTTAATGTCTACTTGTTGATGCATAAATCTCACAAACAAATTGAATAGATGATAAAGAAGAAAAATAATAAGAGCACTAATATTTTACATGGAAACCAAGAAGATGGAAAACCACAGTGCCAACTAGTGGCTTCTTTGGAAGTGCTTCAATGTAAGAAGAGAATACAATGATTAGGTTCTCTTACCTTGAAGAGATTGAGCGAAAGAACACTTACAAAGTGGGTTGTTTTTAATGCGTTGGGTAGATAATAAATGAATCAAAACCCCCTTTTAGACTTTGTGCTAAAATATATATAAAAGGGGGTTATTATTACTCTAGACTCAGTTGTCCTTTGTCGAGTATGGTGTCCACTTTTCTAGGGTTTTTAGATATTAACGTTTAATGCATGTGAGCGGAGCATCAACTTGTGAGGTAGCTAGGTCGTATTATGTATACAGTTGGAGGATACTCCTTGGTGCTCGAGAGAATTTTGTGGCGCATTTATGAGCAGTATGGTTGCAAATGGTGTTAAGTCTTTTAAGATGGGCTTTTCGGTGTTTGTTCTTCGAGTCTATGTCTTCAAGAAGGTCTTTCATTTGTTGTTATTCTTGATCAAGCCTTGCCACATATATAGCTCAGAGATAAAGTTCATATCACGATATAACACTTTTGGATAGTGTAGTTTACAAAAATGGAATATCTATACCATTCTTACATTTTTGTCACTATTTAACTAGAAAATACGTTTAAATTTTAATTTCTTCACGCACATCATTATTATAAAACCTCTGCAATAAATAAGAGAGGAGAGTAGGTACAATGTTCCAAGGGATATAAAGCTAAACATAATCCAACAACAAATAATGAAATAAAATAAAGAACAATTATAGATAGGCACCTAAACATATTAAGGATTTATAACTTTCTTCGTCATGCTACTCCTCCTCAAGCTGGAGTGTGGATGTCCATTAAATTCACCTTGTCACATAGCTCAGGTGAACGTAACGGACCCAAGGGCTTTGTAAACACATTGAGTAATTTTGTTGTTTAGATGAGGTACGTGGATTGGTATTTTTTTGGATAAAATCATATTTTGAATAAAATGTAAGTTAACTTCAATGTGTTTTATATGTTCATGAAAAATGGGGTTACTAGCAATGCAAGTGGTGGTCTACTTGTTACAATGTATGATTATAGGTTGACAGATAGGAAAACTAAGTTCTTCCTAAAGTGCCTATTCACATCTTCTCATATGTGGCATGTGGCATTTATTTATATTCAGCTTCTGCACTTGATTTGTCGACAACATTGTTTCTTGCTCTTTCTAGTGAATGGACACCTTCCTACAAAAATACAATAACTTGAAGTGAATTTTCTATCGGTGACTCGTCTAGAATAGTCAACTTCTGCTAGGCGTTTACTTGAATACTATATACTAGTTAGCACTGTAAATGAATCAAACTGAATTGAGTAGTGGTTTATTCAAGTTCATAATCAGGTCCAAGACATACCAGCTTAAGCAATGGTTGTTGATGTTGAAGAGGAAACAATGTGGAAATCGAAAGCAAAACTTTGGAGCATTGAATTAGTCAATCAAAATATGATTGATAGGGGATTGTAATGCTAGGAGTCAAAGATGCGGTAGCAGGGTGTCTTAATACTTGACCCAATATTTCATCAAAAAGAAAAGAAATTTTTTTTGCCAATATGCTTAGAAACATGCTGGACAGTGGATGAGTAGTGAATTTTGCCCATCTATTTGAAAAATATCTTATTTGATGTCAATGCGAACAAAGAGAAAAGGAATTTCAACCATAACCACAATTACTAGTATAAATGCCCTCACGATGATGACCAACAGCTGAACAGTCAAGACAACTTCCGACAAAGAGAGCAAACTGATTAGTAAATGGTGAAGTGAAGCGTAGTGATACAAAGAACAATGGATAAGGCAATCATGATTTTAGGGGTAGCACTATCAAACTATTAATTATGACCACACCGATTGAAGAGAGGGCGTAGGCCTAACAGGAATTTAGTGATGTGGATCTCATCATTATGTCATTGCCAAATAGCAAGATCAATAGTGAATGATTGATATTGAAGTAGCTTATCCCATTTGTCTTGTAAACTGCTATTGTATTTTTGAACAAATAAATCACCCTGTTGTAATGAGGAAAGATATGAGTATAATGTATTAATCTATAAAAATATTATTGTTTTGAAAGTAAGTGGCCTTAAGAATGACTCCACATAGCCTTGGCAGTCTTGTGAAATGAAATGGTAGAAGCAATTAACAATTATGACTTATTTAACATCCAAGTGAAGAAAAGCAAAATTTGATCATTTTTGGAATTTGACATTGTCATTCTTATTTGGAGGGCTAGGTCAATATGAACAAGTATTTCATAAGATACAATAAGAAATCAAAATGCTCGATACCATATGAGATAATTGGTATTTTTAACTTTAATGGTGGAATCGATAGAAGAGAGTTTGGAATCTTCAATGGAGCAAATAGGGGAGGCCATAACTGACACCATAAAGGAATAGGGAAGACATAACAAAAAGAAATGCGGTGAGTAAAAGGAATGGTGGTGCGGGCTTACCTTGTGGCTTAGTGAATATTGCAAGCAAAAGATAGTTGTTTGTAGAAAGAGGAAGTTGGGGCATGTGGGCTAACCATCTAGCTTTATTTTAGTGCTACATGTGGTGCTTGAGTTGTGAAGATTGCATGGGTTTTGGAGGTTGTATCGCTGTAAGAGGAGAAGAGAAGGCATATTGTGTGGTGCTTGAGCTGCGGATGTGCGACTATAGTTAAAGTTGAGAGCAATAGTCGATTAAGGTTAGCATAGAGAAAGGAAGAAGAGAGGTGGCAGCAAGAGCTTATAAAGGTTGCCTCGATACCATGTTTAAACGGGAAAGGGGTTAAAAACCTAATTACTTCCCATACATAAATACAATAAAATCTCTCTCATATATAAGAAATGATTAGACGTATAATGTTCCAAATCAGTGCAAAGCTAAACATCTAGATAAACATGCCAAGGTGTTCCCTTGCAAGGCCACCCTATCTCTTATTATATTGTATTGGGGATAGTGCAATCAAAGAGGCTCGACAAAAACATACTTGTGATCTTATGGATTGCTTCCTTGTTGCACAACTGGGGGGAGAGAATTTCAATACTTTTTTGAAGAGTTCAAAATTTACAAATATGTTTTTAAACATGTGAAAGATTTCTAATAGTCATCAATAGGTTAGTCGTTTTCCCATATGCTGTGATGGTTTAGTATTAATCATCATAATCACTCATAGCCTTATCCCAAGTTCCCAACTATTTGGGAAGTGCTAACGAATCATTATTAGCCCATCCTTATTTAATGTTACATTCGGTATTCAACAACAACAACCAAGCCTTTATCCCACTAGATGGGATTAGCTACATTAATCCTTCATTTTTATTGCACTTTATCAAATAACAACTCCACATTTAGCTTTAATATGCAAGGTCATTCCTTACAATTTCTTGTCATGTCTTTTTTGTTTTTCCTTTTCTTATTTTACATGGCCAAGATCCAGTGATCTAACACTCCTTACTGGAACTTCAATTGATCTACCATCTAAATTGACTTTCTCTGAGTTTATCCTCATCAGTTCATCTTTAGTTGTTTTGTGCAAGTTGTAATTTACTGCTAGCTTACTTATCTTCTATTAATATATAGATTGTCGCCCACTTACTCTCAGGTCTATGTGCCCTTATGTCCAAACCATCTAAGTTGACATTCTTTAAGCTTATTCTCAATTGAGGTTACATTAGGTGTTCGCTCATCATAAATCGTTTTGTGCAAGTTCCAAGTTACTGTTAACATACTTATTTTCTATTAATGTATAGATGCTGCCACCTACTCTCAGGTCAGTGCCCAATATCACATGTATTTATTGTTTAAATTTTCATTAAATGGATGTTATTCTCATACTCATGGAATTGATCATCGCTAGTCTTTCATACATCCATATTAACATATTGCATTGGTACGTGCTCATTTTAGACATCCAGCTTTGATTCGGTTAGTGATGTACTCATGTCTGTTTGCCCCCGTTTCTTTATTAATGGAGTTTAAGACATCTTTACAACAAGCTTTGTATCATTTCCAATGAAACTTTAATTCGACGGGTGAAGTACTCATGTCTGTCCCTATTTCTTTCTTTGATGGAGTTACACATTTGTACTTATCATAACTGGTTTGTACTTTTTTTTGCCCATCACTGTTAATTGGCAAGTCTTGATATCACCTCTACTTGGTTATTGATTAAATAAGTGATACATATGATCAACCATCATAGACAACATGTCAACATCATCTCAACTAATCAGGTTAGCAAGATCTACTTGTGATTGTCTAGCTTGATCTGATTGTCTACTCAATTATCGTAGAATTTTACTAATTAGTATGTTATTCATTCTTTCTTTTTGACCAGCGAAGTAACTACTTTTGTATTGTAGTACTTTTATCATGTTGTGCTGGTATAGGAGAGTTTTATTCTCTTTGATCTAATCATTATACTGTAATGCCTATTTGCTCCTAATATTTAGTCGAAATTGCAGCTCATGCTGCACAGAGAGCCAAAGAGAAGCTGCTCTTTTACTTGGGCAATTTGCAGCAACTGATTCAGATTGCAAGGTTATGCATTATTTGAATCTGATGACTATGAGTATTTTATTGTACCTTCAATTCTGAAAGCATGCCCAAATCTCTTAAGGATTACTGGTTGCAGGTCCACATTGCACAGAGAGGTGCTATCCGCCCTCTCATCAGTATGCTTCAGTCCAATGATGTACAACTAAAAGAGATGTCTGCCTTTGCTCTGGGAAGACTGGCACAGGTTTCTTTTCCTTTTAGTCTGTTGTTTTTTGCTGTTCCAATGCAGTGCATGTTTTTCTCAAATTTTTTCTCATGTGGTCAAATAAATTTATTGCACTACTGACATGTTAAATTTACTCAGGATTCACATAATCAAGCTGGTATTGCTTATGAAGGTGGTCTTGTTCCTTTACTAAAGCTTCTTGATTCAAAGAATGGTTCTCTTCAACATAATGCAGCATTTGCTCTCTATGGGATTGCAGATAATGAGGTATGATCTGGTTGATTCCTCAGTTGATTTGTGGGTCATTTGCATACTTGGATATTTACCAACAAAACAACCTTAAAACAGCCGTAAAATGCTCGAAAAGTGAAATTTATGTACATTTCCTTTGATTCTTTTTCTCATTAAATGAAACTTATAGACTTATAGTCATGTTTTGGATTTACGCTTCAATTTACTGAATTATTCCCAAGATTTTTGTCAATCATTTTATTTATAGGACAACGTCTCTGGTTTTATCAGCGTTGGAGGTGTTCAGAAGTTGCAAGAAGGAGAGTTCATTGTGCAGGTTTCTTGAGCAATTATTCCTACTTTGATGGTCTTTTGTCTTGAAGTTTGAAGTAGCTTCTACTAAAAAGTCATCACATTCTATCTACTGTAATTATAGGCTACAAAAGATTGTGTGGCCAAGACATTGAAAAGATTAGAAGAAAAGATCAATGGTCGAGTGAGTTTTAGGTTTTGCTGTCTTCTTTTTCCATTTTGGTGGTCCACGTCTCTTCTTTATTCAATTTGACAAGATTAATTTCTTTATCGTTTTATTCAATGATACTTCTTTCTTCATAAGTATAGTTTGGGCTCTATTTTCTTCTGTGTTTCAGGTATTGAAGCATTTGCTTTATGTGATGAGAATTGAAGAGAAACTCATTCAAAGACGCATTGCCTTGTCATTGGCCCACCTTTGTTCTCCTGAGGATCAAAGGACAATTTTCATTGAGAATAATGGTATGTTAAACGTCGCTATACTGGTTTTAATCTTCACATGATTGTTTGTTATTTTTTGTGATGTGTTAATTACAAACTCTGTGGGTATGCAGGACTAGATGTGCTTCTCGGTTTGCTTTGTTCCTCAAACTTGAAACAACAACAAGATGGTTATGTATCACTTTTCAAGTTGGTTAATAAAGCCATGGCTCTCTCACCTATAGACGCAGCACCACCATCTCCCACACCACAGGTTTGCTTTTGAACCTATGAGGGGGGCCCTAGTTAGTCAATTTGAAATGCATATAGCAAGTAATGTTGCTGGATATATTAAATGGTGTATGATTCTCAACTGAGGAGATGTAATAGAATAGTCAAGAAAAGCGGTAGGCAAAAGGTACCTTTGCATCTTTTCGTGAAAGCTGGATTTGCATAAAATTGAGTTAGTATCTTACACAGCATTAAAAGGGATGAGATATAAGGAAGAATTTATAATATTGAACTTAAATATATGAAAATTTAATGAGATCAAAATTTGGCTAAGTTTGTTTGTGATGACCTTCATATTAAGTAATTGGAAATTTAGAGAGTAAGTTGGAGTGATCATTTTTGACATTTCTAAAGGTTTAAAGTTATCTGGGATCCACGAAAAAAGTAATACTTAATATTCTATACAGTGTTCAAGAAAAATGCTCAAATTATTGAATAAGCAGATCATCACTGAAGAGAATTTGATAGATTGTAAAGCCAAGGGGGAATTTTTGCATCTCTTCATGTAGCGTGAATTTTTTTTTTTTTGGATAGGAACTTGAAGATAGTTATGTTAACGTTCAAGGAAATCTTTATTAGGAGCTATCCCTTTTAAGATATTTTCCTGTGTGAATAAATTCAAATTTCTTTAATATTCATTATGGAAGTATAATATGACAGTTTCCAACATTCAAGAAATTGTGGCAGCGTAGGCCACTTTTAATGTTTTCCTAACGTATAGGTTTACCTTGGTGAGCGATTTGTGAACAGTGCAACAATCTCAGATGTTACATTTCTGGTTGAAGGTAGTCAAATATCTCTTTTTTGTAAGATTTAACTACTATGTTTTATTGCACAAAATGCTGCTTAGCATGGTTGATCATTTATGATATCAAGCTTTGATTCATTATCAATGGTATCAGGAAAGCGGTTTTATGCACACAGAATTGCTTTGCTTGCTTCATCAGATGCCTTTCGTGCGATGTTTGACGGTGGGTATAGGGTAAGTCCACTCATGTATATCACAACATGAAGTTTTCAGATGTTCAAACTTAATTGATCTATCCTGTGAATTTCTATTTTTGTGTTAATTGTCATGCCAACCCCATAACTAAACTAGTGTTGTCGGCTTGCCCAAATTGTAATAGTTTATTCTACACCATATGTCATTACTTCTTCGCTAGACCTCGTTCTGTTGTATATGGCAACCTTGCCTAAAAATTTGACCACAATCTGGAAATCTCTCTGTGAACTATCAGGAGAAGGATACAAGAGACATCGAGATTCCAAATATTAGATGGGAAGTGTTTGAATCGATGATGAGGTTCGTCGCTGGTCTCTGTTGTTTTGCTATTTGCAAATGCTGCTATATGATTTGAATATCCCTTTCCACAGATTTATATACACAGGATCTGTAGACATATCTGTAGAAATAGCACAAGATCTTCTTCGAGCAGCTGATCAGTACCTTCTTGAAGGTCTGAAGCGGCTGTGCGAGTATGCCATTGCTCAGGTGCGTTTAATTTATTGAACTTGTTTAAAAAAATTTCACAGCCATTTGCACTGTGCTGTTAGCAGAGTGGCATAAGAACTAAGTTGAATCTTAGCTATCTATAAATTTTTTGCTTGATTTTCATACTTTTTAAGATATGTCTAAAGGGAAGTTGTTCAATATAATCTTAATATTATATCATATTATTTAAAAAAAATAATTGTTTAGTTTGATGGTATCTTTAAATAATTTTCTAAAAATTTATAAAATTGTCACTCAGAAGATGACATCTAATGATAATATTGCATCAAACACCCTAAGTTGCAAACTTTATCATTGTAAGCAAACTTCATCAAAAGTTTTTCCAATGTATATTTCCAAAACTAACAGTTTCTCTCTCTCCACGAACCGTCTAAGTATGCTTTTTTTGGCTCCCAGGATGTAAACCTTGAAAATATTTATTTAATATATGAGTTGTCGGAGGCACACAGTGCCATGTCATTGAGGCAAACCTGCATTCTGTTCATGCTGGAGCACTTTGAAAAGACGCGCACCAAGCCCTGGTATGCTTCTTACCTGAGGTTGAACTCAGAATTTGATATTTGGTTACTTATCTAAGTTTAAACTTGATTAAAGCTAAATTCTAGAAGCCCATTTTTGGAGATTTTTTTGCAGTTTGTAGATTTTTTGGGGGGTTTGAGGAATTCATTCAAAGTTGATTTTTAAAGAAAAGTAGTTTAAAGTTAACCAAAGTTTACTCTAAACCACATTCCAAACATCTTTCATCGAATGTCCTCGTTGAGGTATAGATTTCACCAGTTCAAAACTGAAAAACTGCCTCTATACGTAATGGTTTTGCAGGCACTCAGAATTGGTGCAACGAATTATCCCAGAGATCCGGAACTATTTCGACAAAGTTCTCCGGCCTAATCACCGGAATTCGCACTTGTAGATCTTTGTTAGCATGGAAAATCCATCGAGCTGCTGCAGTTGAAAAAAGGTGAAGATTTATATTGGGTAAACTGCTATTGTTGTTGTTTTTCTAGGACGAAACGGGCATGGAGAGGTTGCATGTCTTAGTCACTCCCATTTGTAAATTTGTTCTGATACTTGCCAAGATGTTATACTAAACAATCGCTATAATTCAAGCCTTACCTTTATCATCATCATCTACTAGTTGGAAGCAATCATACGTCGACTAGCTCTAACATCTTCTCCTAAAAGCTTTCGTCGAGGTATTTTAGAGGGTACCTTGGTGCGACAATTAAATTTTCACATAGATGTCTTTTGATCTGAATCCCAAGAAGAAACTCTATTTGTTATGTGGGTATAGTTGATGTGAAAGCCATTTTCCTTACTACATCCAACAATAGCATGGCTTGGCTTAAAGTAACTGGGTATAGTTGATCACTTGACCAGGTTTCCTGCATGTCAAGCATTTTAATAATTATATCTACATAAATATATTTTGAATAAGCATTTATGTAAAAGTTATTGCAATAAAAAAAAACAATTAATAGTTTCACTGTGAGAAAGAAATTTATTATTTCATATAAATTAATGATGTTAATATCATGTCTTTTCCATTCTTTGGTTGATTTTCTTTTGCAGCCTGTGCTTGTGTTGAAGGCGTTAAATTTAAATTATAGTACCATAATTTTAAATGGAGTGTGAAATTGCGGTGTTTAGAAGTAAATTAAAAAAAAAAACATACCACGGGACAGATTTTAATAAACTCGGGAAATTTGTTTCGCCCGTTTTAGTCTTCCCTCCAAATGGATACATGTGATCACTAAAATTGAGAGTTACTGATGCGGGATAATATGTAAGATGCAATCTTAATTAGAGATCATTAAATAATTTAACAGATGAATATAAATTTTATCCAGGAATATTGTTGATGATAGTTATGTAATTATTAAAAAATCACAATTTCGAGAAGTAAATTGATTTCAAAGATTTAGAAACAAGCCCAAAAAATATCTAGTAAATTTATCAAATGATTTAGGGCAATTATATCTCAACAAATTAGAGTTAGGGATATGCAGTAATATAGGTATGCTCACAAATAATAATACCCAACAGCAACTCATCACACATTATGATTTCGGGTTCACACGAGCGAGAAAATCAAACAGTCCCAATAACAGATATCACAACAAAATCTTGTAGGATTTTCAAAGTATTCAGATGATGTTCGGGTCTGCCTCGAGGAGAGATTCCGGATTTCAAAGCTGAATTGCAGCAACCCACGGATCGCTTGAGGAATAGGCAGTACAGGGGGGTGTAGCTGGCAAGAGGCGGGCACGATGCTGTGTCGTCAGGTGGAGGCGGAGGCAAGTTGGGACGAACGGGCGCGGCAGGTCGTCGGAGCGCAGGCGGTCAGGATGGGCGGCAGCGAGGACGCCGGCGCACGCCGGTGACGGGTAGGTCGCCTGGAGATGAGGGCGGAGGTGGGCGAGCAGAGCTAACGCGGATCTCGGCACGACGAGTGAGGCGAGACTGACGATCGAGTGAGGGGTGGCGCCGGTGGTGGAGCGGAGCGGCTGGAGCGTCTGCGGCAGGATCACCGGCATCCGTCAGTGGTCAGCGGGCCGCCTGGGGCGACAACAGAGGCCGGAAAGCGCAGCGGGCGGGTGAGCGTGGCGGCAGCGCTGCAGAGCCGAGTGGGATGAGGGCTGTTGCGCGAATTGAGCTAGCAGCGGCGACCAGCGGTGGCAGGCGAGCTCACCGAACGGCGATGAGGACGGGCAGAGCTGGTCCAGAGAAGGGCCGAGCGTGGCGCGCAGCGTCGACGACAGATAGAGCCGGGTCTCTGTTTTGGGAAATTAGGGCTGGGAAATTACTTGTAGAGGCTTGGAATTTATATAAACTTGTGAACTGCGAAAGAACCGAGAAGAGTTGGGAATACCTTAAATTTATTTAAGGTATTTAGGGATTTCACCCAAGACTCTAACCCTTCCTTTCACTGGGATATAACACGCAATATTTAAGCTCAAAATAATTTTATTCCACTATTAAAACAAATAGTACTAGTTCTTGTCATTACATAGAAATTCAAATTGCAGAAATAAATGCGGAAATAAAAATTGATTACAACATGTCAAATTCGAATATCGAAAAATAGAAGAAAATAAACAAGATCAGCTTAAAATTTGAAATATTTTCATTCAAATTAATAAATTGATTTAAATGGGAATTTCCAATCTCCTGATCAGCCACCAATCGTACCTGCTGCCAAATCTGCAGATATTAATCCTCCATTCAGATCGACGCCATGTGGTGAGATTTCGGACGTCGAGTATAAACCCTGCCTGGAATAAATTGACGATCTGATGTCGTCGTGTCCCCACCAGTTATAGCACAAACAAAAACATTAAAATGTTTTTTAATTTCGAGTAAAACGTTAAAATGTTATTAAGGGTATGTGGCATTAAAAATCTTTAAAATTCATGTAATAGTTCATACTTTTAGACTTTTAGTAATCACATCTGTGTGAGGATAGGAGAATAAATAGAAGTGATCATTAAATTTCTTGGTGAGAGATGAAGGCACTAAATTAACTTGCACATGGGAAGGAGGGACAAATGAAGGAAGTGGTTTTTGCATTCTTCGCCATGCTATAGGTTCACCATTTGATACCTCTACTCTCCAAATAGATGCGTGCAATTACGAGGAAAAAAGAAAACTGCCCGGGATGGTCGTCGTTGAAATCCAAGAGTTTATTCTGAAAAGGTGCAATTAGATGCTCGATCAAAGGGCCAATGTATCGAAAGCTGCGGCGAAGTAATTACTGTCAGCTGCACTTGGGAAAGGGTGTAATGTAGAAGTGAGACAAGCGAGTTCTCGGGTACAAGGTGTAAACCTAATCGAGTAATAGTTCCTATAAATAGGTGTCGTGCCGAGATCCGCGGATTTCTTCGGAGTCTTCTTCCTTCCATTACCTTTTTGCCACCTAGCTTCTTCTTAGCCATAAAGACAGAGAGAGAGAAGGAGAATGAAAGAAGAGAGCCTCATTTTTTTAATCGTAATTCTATCGTGAGTTAAAGAGACTTTGGATGTGTCATGCATGAACGCAAAAGGGGGGAACCCCATGTTAAGTCCATAACATCCAAGCACTACTAGTCCAGTGGAAGATGACCACTATGATGAAGATGATCAGACACAAAATTAGTAGACAACCCCATCGGCCAAAAAAAGATAAACGCTTGAGAGAAAATCAGTCACCTATCGAAAGCACCTCCAACCAAGAAGATGGAAGCTAGAATCAAACTCACTGAGCTACGATCAGAATATAAATTTCGAGGATCTAGATGCATGACTGGATTAGTTAGAGGCCTACTTCGGCCTCTACAGCTATGACTTCATCTCAATAAAATGCCCAACAAGTTCTTCCAGTTTCTTCCAGTTTATATGTTCTATGTGTGAAACTTATTATGATAGTCCTCAACATGAAAGAAATTGAGGGACCAAACAAAATTTCATTAAAAAACTAAACAAATAAATCTTTCCTCGAATTATTAAATAATTACGATTGATACAACAGATACATAAAACCAACCTCAAATAGTTGAGAAATTGAAACTGACAATGATAATAACATTAAAAACTCAAACAAGAATATCTTCTACATATTCAACAAAGACTAGAATACCTTCAGTTTCCTCAGCTAACTACATCTCTGAACAGATTGTTGGTGATATGAATCACTGACTTTGACCATGTCCTTTGCCCTGTAAATAGGTTTCTCAATCTGATAACTTGTGGAATCTCTTTCAAGCTGTAAGCAGTAACCTCTGAAAGTCCCAATGCTCACTTGAAGCTTGAATCCTAAGCTGAATAAAAAACTCAGTTCCATTCTGTTCATCTCTCTCGTGCTGACGCCACCGACTCTCGCATAATAGGCATTATTGAAAAATCTGCAGTAAAAAGCACAATGTGAGCAGTAGTAGAATAATTTAAAGAAAACACATAGATATATGCTGATATTAGAAGCATGCAATATCGAGTAGGATTCAAGCCGAAAACCGGTCAATTGACAGCCAACTACTCTACTAATGAGCTCCTGAATGAACCTAGTGCCATGGGGCTTCCACTACTCAACTATGTTGAGGTCTTGGAAGAGCTAATGCATATGTGCAGTCCTATGCCAAACTATAGCAGATATTATTTCAGGAATTTCAAATAGTCAGACTCTTTTCACAATGAGAGCAACCTAACTTATTGTGAAGACCAACTCTAGCAACTAACTAAAGCAATGTTGGATACTTTATGATAATACTTTTGTATGTGAATTTATGTACAATGTGAAATAAAAATATTTTCTTTATCTTAAGAAGTAGTGTGAGATTTGAAATAGAGTTTGGTTATTATATCAGGAGACATGGTAAGATATAAAATAAAGTAAATTATTTTGAAAACTATGTTTGACTTGAAGTATAATTAATTTCAATATTTGGAAGTTGTATATGATGATACATGTCAATTTTAATTGAGTTAAAATTCAAGTTGCCAAATGGGCCGATGTTGGTCAGACATTGTGCATTGCAATAGAAAAGTACGCACACATGTGAACTTTTATGGTGGCTATGCATAGTGATATAAGAAGTAATCTCGGACTTTATTATTTATAAAGGAGGGACTTAATGGCTTATTATTTAAAGGATGCCTAGTATTTATCCTCTTAAACGGTTTCTTGTGACAATTTCAAAAATTCATCGTATAGTTAAAACATGCAAGTATATATTGAGTGAAATTTATCAAATCTCTTTTGAGGAAATGTGCAAATTGAAAGAGTAAAATAGGAAAATACCACAACAAACTAGTTGGGATCATGTAGATGAATTCTCTTCTTGGATTAACTTCTGTTTAATATGATGCTCTTTGCAAGCATAATTGAGTCAAAGATTCATATGGATTGTAGGGAGAAGATCAAGCTTTAAGAAATAGTGAATGATCTTATCTTTACACAAATATATAACACCCAAAGAACATTCAATTGTGCTTATAAATATCCATCACTTTATAAATTGGGTTCAAGCTTTCAACAGCTCCCTTTCATACTATTACCAATACCCCAAATCTTTTTTGATTTTCCCCTCTCTTTTAACTGCCATGACTTAGATCCCTCACATTTATGTATATGAGTCTCTATAGAGGTTCACGATAGACATGACCAAATCAGCTTAAGTGTCCCTCCCTCGTCTTATCCCTTATAAATGTCACACCGAGCTTACTCTTGATACAATCATTGCTAATGTAGTCTTATTATAGGGAAAATGATTTGAAAATAATCCTTCTGTCAATGAAAATAAAACATAAACTAACATTCACCAACCAAAAAAAAAACAGTAATTTGCATAACCTGCTACCTTTCCATATAAAACCAAAAATAATTGCACTTTTAAGCAATAAATTTCTATGAAAGAAAAATCTGAGCAGTAAATACTTACGCATCATCGATGAACTTTGCAGCAACTACTATACTGGTAATGAGTAAACGGTGAACATTGAGTGAAGTAAGATAAGTGTCTGGCAGCTGAAGAAATCTATCGATATAAATATAGGCTAACACAAAGCAAGATGGACTGCACTTAGAATACGTGAATATGCGCTCTACATAACTTCGTATGCTGATATTTGGTACTCTGAGGCCATGAAAGATTGTAAAAATCTCTTTCACTTTCATTGATCCGAGAATCTGTTCATTTTTATCGATATTCCTCTCAAGAACAGAAGACAAGAGAGTCAAAACACAAGGAGATTCAAGAACTCCTTTTGCTGGTTCTGTCAACCCTAAACTTAGGAATAACTCTGGATGTTGAACTTCGCATTCGTGTAGTGAAGATTCCATGTTGATTCAGGATAACCTAAATGAATTGATAGTTTGGATTCTGTCAGCTATATTTAAAAATATAAGCAAGAAAATCAACTTGATAAAGTTTAATGAAATTAATCACCAGCATTCGATTCTGTATGCATGCAACAGAAGAAAAATAAAACCAATATTCCATACTTTGCCAAAGTAAATTTTTTGAAAAGATTGTGAAGTCATTCATGTGGTCCAAATTAGGCTTTTAAGTCCTATTTCTGAACTCTTGTTAAAGATAGAGACAGCTTCAAGTTCAACTATGAAAAGGCTGTAAAATTATCAACTCTGTGCAAAAGGAATAGAGAACTTTATTTCTTCAAGTCGAGCCGACTTCAATGCACGACATTCTTTAGTAGCTATATTAAAAGGCCATATTTCATGCCACTAAAATGCACTGAATTCCTGCAATCACTTACATTTCCCTTATCTATTTTTGTTTATTCTTAAAAGTGATCTTGCTTCTGCTTCCTTTCTAGGTTTATGAACTTTACTTCCTTTTCTTTTGATGATTTGCACCCACCATTCTATTTTGTTTTCCCAATATCTGCAGCATGAAGGGGCAATTTCTACACTAACATGTTTTCTAACTGCTCACTCCTAGTAGTAACAAACAATGGTTAAAATACTAGTTGGTCGATAATGCAAAATCTCAGCATTCCCAATTGGCGCAAGCCTTTGTTTAACTTACTCGACATTACTCAAGATATCAGCATTATCATACAATCGATGTGATACATGCATCTAATCTCATGTATCAACAAGTACAACACCATGCACATGAGGTGTTGTGATTAAGAAATCACAAACATTACAAGCACCACTTTCACTAAGGGCTCGGTAGGTTCGAGCTTTTTTTTGGCCCAATACAAATTTTAACTGTAAAATTTCACTTTATTTCACATCAACCACAAATACGAATATTAGAATTAATTTTATTTCATATTTTACATATTTCTCAATATTAAACTAAAATTTTTTCCATTAAATTTATAAAATAATATATTTTTCTTATTCAAAATTCAACCCTCGAACCAAATGAGATCTAAATGAAATAAGATGTACTGTCGAGTGTGTTATAAGAAGATAACAATATTCCTACGCCATAACCCTCAATGTTAAGCTTTTGGGTTAGTTGGTTCTACAGATTTAACATGATATAAAAGCTGAAGGTCTCAGATTCAAACCCCGATGTAAACCCAATCATTTATCACACAATTTTTGGAAGAAAAGGAGAGACATATTTGGCATTTACTCCACAGTGCACAAACAAATGAGCTTGTGCCCATAGGACTTGTAAGAATACGATAATACTCACAGTCATAATCCACAATGTTAAGGTTTTAGGTCAGTTAATCCAATGGGCGAAGAAACCATTTACAGCAAAATACTCAAAAATGACAAGTAAATTCCACGAGGTTATCATATATACATTAGATTTGCAGTATCAAATCAGGAAGGAAAACCCTTGATCTATCATTAAATCCTAACGCGCAAAACGAACATTGATATCATATCAGAAAACGAAAACTGTAAGCATTCTCATCCGAAATTGATCTTAGGGCTTGAAAGCAAATAAACCATTGCTAATCAGAGCAAAAACCCTTTGAAGCAAAAAGTCAAACACCTTCTCCTTCAGCAGTACTTAGTTCAAACCAATCATCAAAACAATATAGGAAGCTAGAAAAAAAACCCCAATGTAAGGAAACGAAAAAGATAGGGCAAGTCGCGACTTTCAGCTCCGCATGTTCCCCCTTTAGTAGCATCTGCTGGAAAATAAGGGCATAATAGAGAGGAGATGGGGCACTTACAGCAGTGATCTCTCTCTAAAAGGAATCCGTCCTCCGAGAAGGCTGATGAGTAGTTAGCATTGTCCGATTTCACAGCAATGGCAGCACACAGAGAGAGAGAGAGAGGAGAGAGAGGAGAGAGAGGAGGACTCAGTGCTGGCCCTGCTGGGCCTGATTTGGGCAGTGTCGGCAGAGGAAGCAGAACAGAAGGGGTGGGTGGACACTGGACATGTGTGAGGTTTCTTCCTCTTTCCAGCTGGTGCTCGGCCGCTCTCTCGCTACCGAAATTTTAGCGTAAACAGTGGGGCCACACCCCCCCCCCCCCAATGCTGACGTGGCAACCCGCTATTGGCCGGCTAAATATTCAGCCAGCTGATCAGTTCAAAATTAAACTGAATTAAGATAGATTCGATAAAAATGAGCTAATTAACGAGTTATTTTTATAGCTTAAAATCTTTATTCATCTAATTTTTGGCTGGCACAGAATCGAATAGAGCCGGCTCAAAATCAAATAGATCAAAAAAAATAAAAAAATTATGAGGGATTTACATACAGAACACTGAATTTATCATAAATTACGTATTTCACCATCTTTTAGTAAATATTACACATATCACACTCTGCTTATAGATTTTACATTTTTATTGTAATAATAGAAATATAAAAAGAGTGTGATATGTATAATATTTACTAAAGATGGTGAAATACGTAATTTGTGATGAATTCAGTGTTCTGTATGTAAATCCCTCAAAAATTATTTATAAATATAATTTTACCTGACTTGCTTCAGTTTTTTTTTCGTAATAGCTCAAGAATGATTATATTAGTTTTTTCTGTTTCTATTTCTCACTAATTTAATTTAATTAAATAACCAAAAACATTAACTTAAGATCTTGATTAAAAAGATTGAAAATCGATTAAAAATTGAATCGGTTTTGATTCAATTTTTAATCTTTGAATCGATAATAAACTGGCCAAACTTAGCTCAAATTTAATTCTTTTCGTTCATATTTTAAATCAAATCAAGATCGAATCTGCTCAAAATCGGATAGATAGCAGCCTTAATTTCAGTTGTGACTAGCAAATAATATTTTTATAATGCATTAAAAACAAAAGGATAATTATATATGAGTCCCCAAAAACAGAGATAATTATGTACCAATATTCTCAAACTGAAAATTCGAATTTGTTTAGAGATATTAATGTATAGTTGTCAATGTTCAAAACAAATAACGCAATGAATCGACAAATTGTGTTAAAGTAAAAGTGGCGCTCTCCTAATTCTATAAGAAAAGAATTTTTCTTGAGTACTAAAAATATTTTAAGTTCAAGCCACATTACCATCATAATTTTTAAATTAAAAAATTATTATGTCTAAAAGGTAATATTAAAAACAAATATTACATTATAACACAAAGCTTTTAGTTAAATAATCTACAATAAATCATGTTCAAATAAATGTTTTCCAAAATGATCTATAACTAAATTTTCATTTTTTTATCTTATTTAAGATATAATAAGTTAAATTTGAAGTATTTATAAATACCAAGCTTCAAATTTTGGATTGATTTCAGGTTAACCTATTTCATCTTGGATGAATATCAGAATGGAACCAAACCAGATTTAGGGCTGTTATTGATCCGATTTCGAGCCGAGCCAATACCAGCTCAAAATTAAATCGATCACATTTCGATCGACTCGAAATCGACTCAAAATCGATTGAGTTCAACTTCGAGCCGGCTCGAGCCGATTTTGATTTATTTTCGAGCCGGCTCGAAAATGAATCGAATCTCAATTTTTTTTTGAGCCGGGTAAGCTCGACTCAATCCGGCTCAAAATCGATTCGGTTTATAATATATATATTATAATATAAAATATATTTTAATTCGAATCGATTTTGAGTTGGATCGAGCCGAACCTACCCGGCTCAAAATTGGCTCGAATTAAAACCGAGTAATGATCATATTCCAAATTAAAAACTCCTATACAATTCCAATAACTGATCAGCAATTTATCCAATAATGATTTAAGATCTTAATTCACTGAATTATACATTGAATTAAGTGATAGTCCACCTAATAATCTAATAAATTAAAACTTTAAATATGATTTATTGATTCATTGATGAGTTACCGAAAATATGTAGAGAAACTCTTCCAGCTTATATATGTACTGCCCTCAATCTCTAGTTAACATTTTGATTTAAATACCCCCTACCTGCATACAAACCATCTCAAATAATATCCATCATCTTCCTGATATAAATACAACTTTGACAAAATTTGATCTTGAAATTTAAATCTGCTCGAAATAAAATCAATTGAACTATGACAAAAAGTTGATTGAAATAAGTTATTCTGGTGCCAATAGGCTGAATCACCCTTTTCTCTTGCGTTTAAGTGAAGGCATTGCACTGAGAAGAATTTTTGCTGAGCCATCACTCACTTTAGCCTGCTCCAGGCCAGAATCTGGACCCTCAGGAACAGATTGCTCATCTACTCTCACAGAATATTTTTTTGGATCAGATACCTGGGCCTTATCATGGTCTTTGTCATCAATTATTTTCTGCTTCAGGCCTCCAGATTCAGCTTGGAGATCAATATCACCTTCATCCATGCAGAATCCCCCTCCAGTAGCGAGATAACCCTTGGGATTTATCTCCTCAGATTGCCACTGATTCTCAGCATCATATTGCTCAAGCGAATGCTGAATTGAATAGTCTGGAAGAACTAGTTTGTCATTTTCGGTCTCGCTCTCATCTGCACAAAAACTGCCATGTGATATCATGTTATTTTTGTCAAAATTGCTTCCACCAACCTCGGCATGGTTGGATGCAGCTCGATCCGAGGCTTTATCGGGATTTTGAAGTTCGTTGATTTCTGGGTCATCTTCGGTATAGTCGACTTGCTTCCGGCGCCGGGTTGACTGTGTGGCAGATGAAGAAAAGGGAAAAAATTTAGCATGTAGAGAGAGGAGAGCAAAGATGTGAATTAATTCATGATCTTCTTCCTAATCGACGATTTTCTAATGACTAAATCGAGAAAACCTGAAATAATACCGAGTAATTGTTCATTTCAATCAATAAGCACTACATGATGCCGACATGCAAATAATTAACAAAAGTAACAGCAATTAATCATTATCATTATCATCACCAGCCGTAGCCATTACTTCATAATTAGCAGTCAGCTAATAAATCTTATTTTGGCATATCATTCTTCTTTAATGCAGCATATGGTGTCAAATACATCCCAAATACTCAGTAATTCAATAGCAATTGGCCAACATATGAACATAAAGTAAAACTTACCCGGCGCATTTCCAGCGCGGACTCTGGCTTCCGGGCGGGTAGGTCCATTTCACTCATGATTCTCCTTTCATCATCAGAACTTGATTCTTCCGATTTGTCATTAGGCTGTTCATTTCCTCTACCTTTACTTCTCCCTCTTCCTCTAGCTCGATGCCGTCCTTGTCCTCTTCCTCTAGCTCTTGCATTAACTCTTTCATCCCTTCCACGTCTACCTCCACCATCTTGTTCAGACGACTGTGCAGACCCGTGAGTCAGCTGAGTTTGGGGCTCAGCACCCATCCTCTGCTTTGAAGATATTCCTTCAATGTTGGTGGACCTATGAGCATCATTCTCAGGTTGATGAACATCATTATCACAAGGGCTGATCTTTCTCTTTCCCCTGGAGCTGAATTCTCCAGCAATATCAGAACATGTCCCAGTGATTCCCTTTATTGCCTTTTTAATACGTTGGCTACGTATCTTTGCAAATCTTTCATTGAAAGAATAAAATGCTTCGAGTCTTAGCTGAGTCTAAAGCCATAAGAAGAAATAAAAGTTGCTTCAATGATATAACGAACTACTATGTACCCTAGAATTCCATATAGCAGAAAGGAGAGAATTATCAAACTTTGTTAGACGTTTATATCAGATAACGGATAATAAAACCTCATGCTTGTTATACTCCTTCAAAACAGGAACAAGCAATGCATCTGCCTTCTGATTGGGCCAACCAAATTTTTCCCAGCACATCCTGTAAAATTATTGAACATGTCAATGAAGAAAGCATCTATATCTATTTAATTCAAACAAAATCTCCAAGTACAAAAACAAAACAACAGAAGTTCCTATGGGACAAATTAGTTATTGATCTCATATAAGTAACCATTGGTATTTATAAATTCTCTGTCAAATTCTAGGTTACCTTTCAAGATTATCCTCATGATATTCCAACAGTTTAACCATGATGATCATTGATCAATATTACAAACAGCAGAAGCAACTGCAAATAGGGATAATTTTCTTGTAGACTGATATTTGTTTGATGTTTGGATCAATAAATAGTTCCAATAGAGCTCAAGTTGAGTTTATTGAGCTGAGTCACAAGCATATTTTCAGTAAGTTTATTGAGTTGAGTTCAAGCCATAGTTGGATCAGATCGATTCCGATTGAATTTAGCTCGATTATTTTTCTTTTAAATATAAATACATAATTTGTTTATATAATATAATTGGTTTTTACTATAAATGTGTGCATGACTGAGTGCTTTTGCTATGTGTTAGGCAAGCTGGTGGACATAGCTGACCCAAATTCAAATCCCAATGAATGTAAAATAATTTTTTTTGAAAATAGATTCCCAATTCATTGGGTGGGGAGGGGGGGCTAAATTAAGGTTAAACACGAAAGGCCTGTTTGTTTAGTTTTAAATTTTAACCAGGCATGTTATATCACCCATAAAATCTAAGACAGAGAAACAAAATTCAACCCAAACCCTTTGCTTTCTGAAATTGCAAGAATACAACAACACTAAAGCCTTAATCCCAAACTAGTTCAATCGATTATATGGATTTCTCCTATCTATAAAAATCTATTTGTTAAATATCTAGTTACGAACTAACTTAAAAGCTTAAGCTTATAGTTTATGCTTCAGTAATAATTGTATATTCTAACATGCCCCCTCACGAGCAAGCTTATTTGCTTTGTACCATGGAATTCAGCATAGGTGCATTTTTAAAATTTGGGCCTGTTTGCTTGGCAAATTAAAATTAACTTAGTTTAATTTTAAAAAGACATATCTACCACATATAAAATTTAATATTAAGAATTAACTACATTTCACATCATGTAATAATTTAAAATAAAAACTTAACTTTATTTCACATCCTACAAGCATACCAAAATAATAACTAATTTATATCACATCTCTCACATATTCCAACATAATAACTAACTTTATTTTACATCATTTACAACTTTAAATAAACAATATCTTCATTCAAGTTTAATTTTAATTTTATTAAAATTAAACTTTGTAAATAAACAGGCTGTTAATGTTATAAAAAATTGGAAACAGACCCTTAATGTAATAAAAAATTGAAAACAGGCCCTTAATGTTATAAAAATTGGAAACTGGCCCTTAATGTTATAAAAAATTGGAAATTGGCCCTTAATGTTATAAAAAATTGGAAACTGGCCCTTAATGTTAAATTTAAGATCTCTACTTCAGATATCATGTTAAATCTCTAATTACCAAATGACCTAAAACTTAAGCTTATAGGTTATGTTCCAAGAATAATTAATTATATGCTCTAACACTATTTAAAGCAGCATTCTTTGTGCGCACAAGGTGATACATAGTTCACATCTCAAGGCATTTTTGGTATTCCCCTACATCTCTTTACCAAAAATAACTTGGAACATGGCCACTGTAGATGTCTATAACTCAATCTAACATAGAATGTTGCTTTAAATGGAGATGAGAGAAAAAGAGAGGCATGTAAATAAACATAACTACTAAATTTTTTTTTTTAACAAACTACATTTATCACTACTTTAACGTAGGCATTTGAAGTACAAGTTATGAAATAATTAATGCATGAAAGAACTTATTCAAAATTCTATGTACAAACTCACTGGCGGAGTAAAGGCAAGTCTGGCTTTCCCCATGAAAATGGTTCAGTTGATTCATCAACTTGAGGGGAAATATATGCAGCAATTACTGAATCGCTAGGAAAAGGTGTAGGAAAATGCCAGTTTTTGCTCACATTTCTCTGCAATAAATATAGTACAAAGATATTAGTAGTCCAGAAGAGGATAAAAGATTTAAAACAAGTAGTATTTACATGCTTCTCCATGAAGACTTCTTTTTTAGTATCAAATTGGGCTTTGACAGATGATGGATCAACAGCACCTCCTAAATCATGCTCCATCGATGCAGAAGAATCTATGTTGTCTTTAATTCCTTCTTCAGTGTTCCTTCTTGTAGTTGATGGTCTCTTTAGCTTGGATCCCGAAGAAGAACCATGTAATTCTAAAATAGCAGGATCTGGAGATTCAACCCATTCCTTGAATTTCAAGAGGCCATCTTCCTCAGGAAAAGCATTGACAACTTCAATGGCATTTACAATACCTATGCCACTGCAAAAATTGTGTCCTGGATTTTATTAAACATTAAAAACAAAAAAAATTGCCAACAGTTTATATAAAATTCAAGGAACCACCACAAATAAAGGTTCAATATCTAATGAAATTTTAATACCCTCCCAAAAAAACTCACTACTAAAAGAATTAAAATTACTGGAAATTAGAAGCAGTATTACAACGGCATGTGGATCATGCGCATGTAATCCCATGGCACTTTCTCATGCGAGATTGGATTTTGTCAAGCAACGAGGTCTAAGTGACACTAGCACGATATCAACATGGATTTTGGCAAATGCAACATTCGTTGGCCTCTCACAAACGAGATTTGAACCAAACTTGCCTACAGTATTTACTTTGAGTCCTTGGGAGTTCTTCCCTTTATCCCAGGCCTTCTTCTTGAGAGTTCCAGGAAATTCTTAGTTATTCCAAGAGATGTTATGAGCTGTATTACATGACTCTCCTACTCACTGTGGTGTTGTGTGCCCCTTTAAGGTGTTGTTTCACTCCCTAGGTTCTCTCATTTGGTGTGAACTTTCTTCTCTTAACAAGAGGTTCTAGAACCAAGGCTAGTTTCTTCTTCTGAGGCATCATACGTCAGGGTTGTTTCTCCCGAGTTCCTTGGACTAGTGACTTCCTTGTGTTGCAGCTGGCCTCGAGACTCTACCAGAGTTGAACCAAGGAACTGATTGGGTTCCCTAACTCTATAGCATAGACCACAATTTATTCGATATTCTTATGCCAAATCCGTTCCATCCTAGAAGTCCTTTTCGGCGACATAGCCAAGAAGGTACATGCAATTAATGTTGTCCAACCAGATGAAGCATAGCAATTTCACAGCTTCAACTAGCTTTTTGGCTCTATGGTCCACGAACATGTTTATCACCAAACCATTCAAAACCCAAACAGAGTCATATTATGATTCAGATTGCAAGAATTGTTCCTAGGTTGAACCATTTTTATCCAATAACAAATGTCAGCACCATTGATATGCTTTGCATTTCTTTTTCTAAATTAAGAAACTGAAATTTTTGCCATGAATTCATAGTAGTGCGAATTTTAATAATGATGACAAAGAATTTGACACCACAGACCAGTCAGCTGAACTGTTGCTCAATCATAATTACGAAATACATACCATTATGTACCACATAAAACAAGCTATTTTGATGTAGCAACTCTCAGAATGCATAGAAAGTTAGAAAGCAAGTAATTACATTAAATCATCCAATCAAAAGAAGATTCCATACCTGACACCCTCAGTATAATCACTGCCAAGGAGCAACGCCATGCGAACTAATTTTTCTCTACTTAAACTTAGCTCATCCTCAATGTCCTATAACAATAAGAAAGGGAAAAAGAAGAGAAATTCTAATAAAGAAAATGCATTTCACTGTTAAAGACAGTGAGTAGCTAAACTGAATTGAAAGCAAAACTAGTGTCATGATTGAATGTAACTTAATTTGTTCAATATAGTGAACATTTATAATAATGAATGAATAAAGTTGTTCAAATGTTTTGACGTACAGATCAAAGCAAGTCAATCATATGAATGCACAGGCTTTTCAAGGACCAAATAAGCACACCTTCATGAAGTAGGTTTCCACATATTTGCGATCATCAAAAATGTTCTTGTACACATTCCGAGCTCCAAATAAGAACACGTCAGAGTCATCAGTTACAACACCATCAACAAGGTTAGCAATTTCCATATACGCACACTGTGCTTCTGCTTCCATGGGAGCAATGATATATGGCAAACCAAACATTTGAAGAAGCTCCTAAATATCATATAGTAAATTGTTAATTAGTTACTATCCTTAATTTCACAATGTGAACTATTGCCGCAAATTAGTTCAAACTCGAAAGACATTGCAAGTTGTATCACCGGGTCGATATAAATTAGCAATTTGTTAACTTTAACAAATACATGTTATCCCAAAAAAAAAAAAAAAAAAAAAAAAAAAAAAAAAACTTGTTATCCCATAATTCAATTTTGTAAAAAAGTTATGTAGATAATATATAAAATTTTTATGGCACATAGGTAATTGTCCCAAGAAATAAACACTAATTACATATTAAACAAAAAATCTTACTTACAAGAAGTAAAAGAACTTATATCTGAAAACTAATATAACCTCAAACTAGTGTGCATATCAGGTTGTTGCACACTACGAGTCATTTAATGCAGGATGGTCATATTAAAGCTCAATATGAAAATATTTGATGAACTCCTCAGTGATCCAGATGCAGTTATAATGAAAACATTGGAAGATGAGAAACAGAAATAAGATAAAATTAAAAAAAAAAAAACCTATAGGTCATGCAAAGCACGTCATGACATGAAGTTTCAGTTGTACATGATACCAAAGTTTCAATAGCCATGCCACGTATGAGGATATACTAGATCTATGTCAATCCAAATAACTTGCTTAGGTAACAACAACAAAATTAAATGTATTCATTTTATGATGAAGCTAACCAACATAATTTGCAGATTTGAGATTTGACCCTATTTTCCTAGGCTCCTCAGTAGAAGTACTAGGAAAAGAGGTTAAGACCAAAAAAAACAATAAAAAAATGAAGCCATAGATCAATGAAAAGAAGTGAAGCTTCCAGAGATGAAGAGAGAAATAGGCTAACATAATTTCACCAAATATCATGGCCCCATCAAAGTTCATGTCTGTTAACAAAGAAACCACCACAGAAGTTCAAAGTAAATTACAACTAAAACAAAAGGAAGGGAAACAGTGAACCAAGATCAAAGCATAGCCCGAAGATAAGTCCACTTGTCCAATGACAACAGACTTAGTGTGATGCATCATTAGATTAGTTATATCAGAATTAAATACAATAGAACAAACATTCCACTTTCAGCTTTATAAATAAGGAATATCCATTGTCAAGAAACATGCAAAGGCATTTCTTGATAAAGATTCTAGCAGACTTTTAAAATAGAAGAACAGTGACACATACCGCAATTAAAAATGATTATAGGGAAAAGTAAGAAGACATGATGGTAATCTGTAAAGAGACAAGAAGCTAAGAATTTCAACAATACAACAAAAAAATCATCGAGTAGCATTCCAAATGCTGATGAAGACTTTAATTCGATCCCATAGTTAAGAGAAACAACCTCAAACCCTTCCCTTTGAATAGATAATAAAAAGAAATGAGAGATCATGCAATAAAAAGGACATCAGTTAATATGAAAACTATATGAGTGTCAATGCACAAATGTGTGTGTGTTGTGTGCATTCGAAAAGGATAATAAATTAGAATAATGTTCTTCATCTAAAATAGAAAATACACTTGGGAACATGTACAAGGTTTAACAGCAACCTGACATTCAGCAAACATCTCATTACTGACAGATTCTGCATTTCGTTCTAATTTTCTCTGCTCCTCTCTAATATTTTCACGCTCTTTTCTCAGGAATGAAATCTCATCATCCAGATTGGCTTCTAACACACAAACATTTTCTAACTCTTGTTTTGAAGTTTGCTCAAATAATATTGGCATTTCAGTAGGATTGTTGTCTATGCCAATTTCCACCACATTCTGCATTTCATCTTTAGTAGTTTCTGCTTTTTTTGTAGTTGTAATTTCTCGAGAAACAACCATGCTGGGCCTAATTATTTTGTGCTCTTTCGTCGGAAAAGGTACCTCATCATTTAAATTGGCTTCTAACACAACAACATTATCTAATACTTGGTTTGAAGTTTGATCAAAAGATAGTGGCATTTCAACTGGATTGTTGTCAATGCCAATTTCCACCACCTTTTGCGTATCTTTACCAACACTTGCATTTTCAGTAGCAAAAATTTCTTGAGAAATAACCATGCCACACCTACTACTAGAAGAGGGGGCAATCTCTGATGAAACTACTTCTGAAGAATATTTTGACTGGAAAGCTACATAATCTTTATAAGCATCACTAGGACAAGTGTCAAGTCTTCCGGCTGTGCCTTCCAATTTAATTTTAGCATTTTGCTCAAGAAGACAATTAGCATGGAATGAGTTTTCAGGCAATGACTGCTTTTGGATTTGCTCGCTAGAATCAATACTATGTGATAGCCCCAAATTACTGGTAACAAAAGCTGAACCATCATCATCACCTCTCGGGGTAGATTTTGCATCAGGCAGCTCTTCCAAGATAATACATGAAGAAGGGTGCTCATTCCGAGAATTAACGAACTTATGAATATCAGTTCCAACAGAGCACTCCACTTCTCTTCTAAAAGGATCTTGAGCAGCACCTTGCAATGTACTCCTATCTATTGCCAACTCAACCTTATAGCCACTTTTATATGATTTAGAAAAATTTTTATCCTCACTAGATACCGCTGCATAAGTATTGACATGTGCTACTGAAGAAGTGCATTTCAATTCAATATCCTCAAGACTTCTTCTAATTGCCTCCTGAAGATCAGCTTCTTCTTCGAGTAATCCTCGAGAAATGGCATTTCCATTTTTAGCCAAAGACGGAGAAGCAAAGGAAGCAACTTGCTCCCATTCAATTTCATCTTCTTCACAACGATTACTTTCCATTACTAATGTTTTATTTAGCTTATCAGGTTGATAATATAAATTTGAGTTTTGTTCACCAACTACTCCATCCTCCCACATGTCAGTGTCATCCAAATTTTCTTCCAAGCAAGAGCTTTCAGGCATTAGTTGTGATGCTTGATTTTCAGAAGCTAGATTCATGAAAACATTTCTATCTGTATCATTCAATCCACTCCCATCCTCAGTAAACGATACTTCAATTACAGCTTTGCTGCTGGATATAGTACTTGGTGTTCCAGAATTCCTAATAATGCCATCAGACGTTGCTTCATTGGCTAAAGAGGAACTAGTGCATAAGTTCTCCTCCACAGTACCTAAAGCAGGGCCGGTGGCAGAAATAACAGAAACATCATTATGCAAGATTTGGCTGGGACTTTTGCTAGTATCTGTCATACCAAACACCTGCTCATATTCCTTCATCAAATCCAAGTTTCTCTGTAGGTCACGAGTCATACGAATACCAAGTCCCCTAACTCTGCTAACTCGAACTCGCCCCGTATCATCAAGATATGTCTCAACATTGTGTCCAGCGTTTGTTGTAAATTTGTCTGCCAACACCTTAGCAGCCGATGTAGATTCACTCATAAACAATTTGCCTTTTGATGCATTCAAAAATGTTTTTGTATTCCTTTCCTGATTAACAACATGATTTTTACCTGGATCTCTTGATGTCAGGATCCTGAATTATAAAAAAGTAATAAGCAGGAATGCTAACTTGAGATCACATGAATGTCATACAAGACTACAAATAGCAAGAAAACTCACATCGCAGATCAAAAATCAAAAAGAAGCATTGAAGACATCTACAGCATCAATTGAGGTAAATAAATTTTTGCTTACTGTTTGTCACCAGAAAATGATGATGAAAATATGAATTCTCGATTGGCTTCAGAAGCAATTCTAGATGTTTGCAAACCTCCAACTCCCCTCCCAGCAGCACATTTCTGGACTTCATCAATCTCGCGTCGAAAAGCAACAGTTTTCAGATATGACTGTATTTGCAGCTCAGAAAACTTTCCAGGCATCTGAAATATTGTTACAATGTAAACTAATCTATTTGTGAAATATGAAAGGTTAAAGCCATTCATAAGAGAAATAAGCACAATGAAAATAGTAATTTGTAGTAAATAAGAACATATGATCTTTAGTTCTCAGAAAGTCTTGAGGCAATAGAATACTACAGGAAAATAAGACAAAACTGTCTTTTATTAGATGTTCCCCAGACAAATAATCAAAAATAAAAAACTAAAATAATAAACCTTCTACTTTATTGTCTCTTACTTTGTCTTCCTCAAGAAATATCAAACAAAATTTATTTGAAGTAACTTAGGATATGTCTTATTTTTATTGGTTGTCCTACACAATGAAATATAAGACCTAGTTTCTAAAGACTGGTTTCAATTTCACGGTATACGACCAATTCAAATCCAGAAGTCATGGGTGTGCCCTGGACCAACACTTCAGATCACGACAACTTTGTCAATTATCTAGTAGTAATTTTATGATCATTACTTCATGTTGAAGCAACTAGGCAATATCAACCACGCTAATGTCATGGAAATACATGTAAGTTCTTAAGTACATCAACCAACAGAATAAAGATTGCTTTCAGTAATGAGTAACAGTAGATAATACTATTTTGGCATCATTATGCATAGGCTTTTTTTAGAGGCAGTTATAAAATAGGCTTTGATGCAATTTTAAGGGATCCAACAATCACAGTATCTTCTTGCAAACTTGCTTATGTATATGCATTTAACTAAAAATCATTTTTAATGTAGGCAAAAATGCCAAGGACTGCAGCAACTAAAAACACGTAAGTTCCAAAAAAAGGCACTCAAGAAATACCTCTTAATGACAGTAAACCAACATTAAAAATTTGTAAACTAATTGTGGTTTCATACCTTCTTAATAGTTTGATACTTTTGCCTGTTCTCAGCCATCAAATTCTCCCTCATCTTTGAAGTACAAGGAAAAATAAAAGAAACATTCAGCAGAAATTTAAAGTAAAAATTAATTTGAGTCCTAGAGTTGCACAGGATAAACTTGCTTCCTCACCACAACTTACCTGAACAAGAAGGTCCAACTGCATAGAAGGAGGAAGAGAAGCCAATACTGCAGGATCGATGTTGCCACTATTCAAAGGCTGCACATCCAGAAACCGGTGTTACAAATGAAGATACATCAAGATTCGTCTGATCACGTGCTTTTAAAGTTAGCTTAGGGTTCATCTTTCCTGCCATAGGAAAACTTCAACGAGAGAACATTAAAGTGGACCCCAAATGATATGAATAAATATGTAAGCAATTTACAATCCTGAGGGGAGTTTTGTTTTAATAAAAAACTAGACACTAAACTCAATTTGCTTGGGTGGACAATCGGTAAGGTTGACTTGAACTGTTCCCTTCCCTTATATAAGATGTGAGGGAATAATTATGCAGATCTTTCTTAGAAAAGAATGTAACATATATATCCATGGCATTCAACATTTAATCAAATTCAAGATTACAAAAATGATCATAATAGGATGGAGAATAGCAAAGTTAATGATGAACTGTGCACGATGTATGGGTTGACATGTTTAATTAGGACTTTAACAAAACAAAAAAATAAAGTAATGCAATCTTCAAGTATTAAAGAAAGATCTATGGAAGTTTTGTAATAGGCCACCCAGTAAACATCATTTAACAACGATTGCTCTAATAGTGTTCCAGACTTCATATATATTTTCTATAAAATGATCACAAATTAATACACTATCAAAAACTGATTATTTTCTTCAGAACTGCATCAGAAAATGTATGATCTACAGACAAGCAGCTAACTGTCCAATTCAAAGATAGCATACCTATAAGCAATTTATAAAAATCTACCTAAGCATCAGCACAATGTATTATACTACATAGGATAGGATGGCTAAACATCTGTGCATAGGAATTATATGGAAATTTTTAAAAAACAATAAAGACCCATAGTATTGATTGCCAGGCATGCTGGCAAAAGACAGTGCCAAAAATTATGTCGAATGATAAAGAAAAATTTATAAATGAGTCAATAACTATTACAACAAAAAACAAATAAGCTTAGAGCAGCATTGTCTATATTCGGAATACTTGCTTAGACATCAGCTGTGAGGCATTGATTCTTCATGAAGCCACAATATTCATATCAAACCTATATGAGATACCATATTCCACAGATATGTATGTGATATGTCTCGTGTTGAATCAGTTTTCTTTTTAAAAAATAAATTTAATACTTATCTGATACTTCCCGATACTTATCTGATACTTCTTAATATTTCTAATTAAAAAAATAATAGACCAGCAGGTTTGGCCCACGATTAAAAAAAAATGGCTCATACATAAAAGACGACTATGCTTAGACTTAATGGTCTACGATGGGAGGGGAGATTGGCATACTGATTTCACACGATTAGGATAGCAGAAAGCTTCATACACATCAGAGTTCTGATAGCAAGAAAGATCTAATGTCTACATACTACTTTTACTTCATCTAATCTTTTCTTACAATTTCGTCACGATCATTTATATCACTATTTTTATCGGATGTCGATCACGTTACTTGACTTCTCTATCTTAATCAGACCTATATTGCTAAAAGGATATGATTTTGTATTTTTTTCTCTTTCATCTATCTATTTAGTGAGTCTGAGGCTCTAAGAGATGGGCGAGCATCTAGTTCAATTAGATCAATATACCCAAGTTCAAATTGCAGTAATTGTACTACTTATTAGTTGTATCCCATTTGCATCGAAATAATTGATTTGGGCTGGATTTAGGTTGAAATTGAACCTAACTACTGATATGCATTAGACTCTCATCACATCTAGAGAATCTGTAACTACTGATATATCTCTAAAATTAAAGTCTGAAAGTCAGCAGTTATTAAAGGATGTTTTTTTTTTCAAGTTAAATTATTCATAATACTACATTTAGTAGTATCAAGACTATTTAAGAATATAAGTATAATTAAATTCAAGAAAATTTAAAAATATTTTTGAAAATCATATTAATAAGTTGTACAACGCGCCGTTACCGGGTCCCAAGTGCCGGATGAGAAATGCGGAGGGTTGCGTTAGGCAGTCGACATCCAGCGTAAAACTTGTCGAATCAATCATGACATGAATCCTTTAGAAAATTGCGCTAAAGCTACGGTAAATCGGCTTAGATGGTTTGGACATGTAAATTGTAGGCCGATTGAAGCTCCAGTTAGAAAAATTGAGTTATTAAATTTTGCCAATGTACAAAGAGGAAGAGGGAGACCAAAGAAGACATGACAAAAAATTATAAGGAGTGATCTTAGTTACTTAGACTTAGATAAGAATTTGGTAACTGATAGAGCGCAATGAAAACAAAGGATTCATGTAGCCGACCCCACCTAATGAGATTAAAGCTTGGTTGTTATTGTATATTAATAAGTTGTACAAGTCATTCTAGTCTAATATATGAGCTACACCTTAATATGATAATAATATATATATATATATGTAGACACATACATACATAATTAATTGTCTAGTCCTGCTGTATCCATATCATATTGTTTTATGCCATACCATTGTATCTATATCACCATATCATACCCATGCTTTATCTAACAAAAAGGGGAACCAAAGGATAATATTTTCGTCAAAAATAACAGCAATGTGATATCTAAAAAGTATATTTGCAACCACTTACAAAAATCATCTGTTCATCCTCATCCTCTTCACCTTCTTCTGTGTACCTAAGATCACCTGAAAGCACATTCTCATTAGTTGCCAGCATTCCTTCTTCCTCTGCAGCAATAGATGCTGCCAACCTGAAGCAACAACATTTGTTTATCAAACAGAAGTTAGAGAAGAAAATACTTTACTTTATTGAGAAAGATGAACATATTATGTGAAAGCTAACATCTCGTCCAGGCTCTCCTGGTTCATGGCTCTATCACCCGCTTCATGACTTTGATCAGAGCTGCTAACTTTCACAGCGTGAGCACCACCATCACCCACTGCGGCAACCCTCTTTTCCGTGGAATCATTCCCAATGACAGACGTGTTCCTCTTAATTTCCTCTGCCAACTCTTCTAGCCTCTTTGACTTGAGCTACAACAAAAAAATGTGATAGAATAAGAATAATCCACTTTAAGTATGTAAAAGGATTCATCTTTTCACTCATTTATCTCCTAATTTCAACATTCAAATGGAAGAGACGAGAAGAGAAGCGAAATAGAAAACGAACATGATTGATTAGCAGCTTCTCCGCAGTCTTACGGATCTTTGCGCGAGCGTTCTCCCGGTGGCGGCGACGAGCCGCGGCGGTGCGGCGCTTGAGAGCTGGAGTGCCGCCGTCGAAGACGAAGACGGGCTTCGTCCGGAGGAAGAGCAGCTTGCAGATGCGACGGAAGAAGCCAAGAACGTGGGCGTTGCGAACCATCTCACCCCTCTCGTCCCGCATCGCTTTCATGAACTGAATCATCCATATGCTCGCGTCTGCCGCAAACCCTTCGATGAATTAAATCTTCTTAGGACGGGGAATTAGGAGGCGGGAGATTACCGATTGCGAGCTTCTTCCCGGATAGGGTTTCGACGGAGACGCGGCGGCCGACGGGGGCTAGGAGCTCCCAGAGACCCTGAACTCCCATACTGCTGGTGCTTCTTCGTCTTCCTCAGCCTATCTTTTGCTCGTTGCCACCATGATCATTCGCGGGTCGCCGTTCCCGTTACTACTTTCTTATATAATGTCAATTACGTTGGGGTCCCTTTATTTAAGAAATCATTTTATATTGGTTCACCTTTTTTAATATTTCTCACAGAATCCTCAATTAAATGCTTGATTTCATGTAAGCCCTAAAATGACGGGGATGGGACTTATACAGAAATCACAGGTGTTGCTTGTACTGGCTTATGAATGTTGCCACAGCTTGTTAAAGAGCAAAATAAAATCTAATACGACTTATTTAAATAATAAATCTACTTGTAAGACTCTACTTATTTAATTTTCAATACATTAAATAATTTTATTTAATATTCTCACAATTAACTGTTTTTATTTTTCATTATAATATCCCAACAAAAATTATATTTTTTTTTATAAAAAAATTAGAAAAATAGTGATAATCAGCTTACTATGAACCAAACAAAAGCAAACTTAAAATAAAATCTCATCATATTTTTGGCAAAATGTTTAATGTAATTTTATGAAATTACTAAAGTTAAGAAACACAAGTAGTTAAAGATAAAAAAAAATATTTGCAATACATTTTTCCTTAACTATATGCATTTTATATTCTACTGTAAAGTTTATGCATTTCATTTCGGCCCTGTTTGGCGTGAGGACCAAAACAGGACCAAAATTATACTAATTTAAAAAACAATAATAATAATAATAAATAAATATTTTAAATTATTTTACACAAATTCAAATATAAAAATATTATTTTACTTTATATACTCAACAATTTAAAATAAAAATATCAAATTTATTTCACATTCTAGACTAAAATATTCAAATTGAGTATTTTGATCTAAGATGTGAAATAAAATTTATATTTTTATTAAAAATTATTGAGCATGCGAAGTAAAATATTATTTTTTATATTAAATTTGTGTAAAATAATTAAAATAATTTATTTATTATTATTATTATTATTATTATTTTTTAAACTAGTCCTATTTTGGTCCTCACGCCAAACAAGGCAAAGAATAGAAATTCATAAATATTAATTATTTCACATGCAAGTTCTAAATAAAATGTAAAATGCACAATAATTAATGAAAATATATCTTGTATATAAATTCCAAAAGTAATAGCATTATGTTAACAAACTATTAGAAATATAAACTTAACAAATAAAGATTCACCTTGAATAAAACATAATGCTAACTAATACGGATGTAATTAGGATGAAATAATGTAAGGGACAAAATTCAATTTTAATTCGACGCGTAACATTTTAAGTAACAAAACGGTTTTGTTGCTAGCAAAGATTGAACAATCCAAAAGCCACTAGCTTGACGGGGAAACACAAATTTGCGAATCACAATAGATTCATTACAAATCATAAAAATGTCCGAATAAAGAAGAACGCAAAAACTCATTGTTACAGTAGATTCGTTTCGTAAAAATATCTTATATGACTGAAACAAAAGCAGAAGTTGGACGACAAAAGGTTCAGTTTCATTGCATTGTAAACTTGAATTTAAATTACATGTGAACATGCTTGTGCTTGGGAAAAAAAAAAACAACACAAACCACCACAAATAGAAGAAACACAGAAAAGGAAAATGACAGGAACAGATGGTAAGTCCACAAAAAAAAAATTTAAGTACATATTTGATTCAATATTATTTTGATATTATATTATATAAATCTAGATATCATCTTTTAAATGATAATTTCATATAATTTTAAAAAATTATTCATATATCATAAAATTAAATAATTATTTTTTCTAGATAATATTAGACTAAATGCCTTCTCAATAACATCAGAGATCAAATAACCAAAAACTATTTCATTAAAATCAGCAGATTCTCAACAGAACAAACAAATAAACAAACCACAACCTTGGCTACCAAAACTCCAATATCCAGTTATTCTGAAACAAGCGAACAAAAATTCTAAACCTGGGTCAAATCTGAAAACATTTTCTTTCACCCACTAATTGCTCTACCTCACAGTGACAATATCATCAATCTTGAGGATCATTCTCACACATTCGGCGGAGAGGGCGATCGCGCTCGTGCTAACCAGAAGCGGCTGCACCACATTCTCCTCGAGAATGTTTGTGATCTGGCCTTTCCTCACATTGATCCCAGCATTCGTCTCGCCTTGAGCGTGCCGGTTTCGCAGTTCGGTCACTATCGATATTGGATTCAGCCCGGCGTTCTCTGCCAAGGTGTAGGGGATGACCTCAAGAGCTTCAGCAAACTCCTTCGCGCAGTAGCCCTCCATTCCTTTGAGCTCCTTTGCCCAGGATGCCAGTTGCCTCGACATCTCGATTTCAGGAGCACCACCACCAGCAATGAGAAACCTCTTGTTGACTAAACACCTGGACACACACAAGAAAATTACCAAAGACGCCAGCATTACAAGAAGCAAGACTGTTAAAACAGTGCGGGTCTAAGATCGAGTCAAGTTCAAGCAAATCAAAATAAACAAACCTAATTCAAGTTTGACTTGATAGATCAAGAAATACTCGAATTTGAGTCAATATTCAAACAAACTTGAGCTGCATTACTAATTATATACTTTGAACGAAATACTCATCAAACACATTTGTGTAATTTACAAAGAAACAATTGACTTCAAGTCATTTTCAAACTAACTCGAGCTGAATTACTAATTTTACATTTTGAATCAAATATGCTGCGAGCAATCAGAATAAACACAAACCTAGTTCAAGTTTGACTTGATAGATCAAGAAATACTCAAATTCGAGTCAATTTCAAATTAACTTGAGCAGAATTAATAATTATACATTTTCACTGAAATATCCATCTCAAACACATTTGTGTAATTACAAAGAAACAATTGAGTTTGAATCATTTTCAAAATAACTCAAGCTGAATTACTAACTTTACATTTTGAATCAAATATGCTACAAGCACAAACTTCAAATTTTGTGCACCCCCATCAACAACAACAACAACCAAGCCTTAATCCCACTAGGTGGGGTCGGCTATATGAATAATTTGTTTCCATTGCGCTCTATCAGTTACCAAATTCTTATCTAAGTTTAAGTAATTAAGATCACTCCTTATAGTTTCTTGTCATGTCTTCTTTGGTCTCCCTCTTCCTCTTTGTACATGGGCAAAATCGAATAACTCAATTTTTCTAACTGGAGCTTCAATCGGCCTACGATTTAGGTGTCCAAACCATCTAAGTTGACTTTCTCTATGTTTATCCTCAATTGGTGCAATACCAACTTTCTTTCGGATATACTCATTTCTCATTCTATCCTTTCGTGTATATCCACACATCCACCTTAACATCCTCATTTCTGCAACATTTATTTTATTTGTATGTTTCCTCTTTGCAGGCCAGCATTCAGCACCATATATCATCGCTGGTCTTACTACAGTTTTATAAAATTTACCCTTGATTTTGGATGAGATTTTTCTATCGCACAACACACCAGAAGCATTTCTCCATTTTACCCATCCTGCTTGAATCCTGCTAATAACGTCATTATCTATTTCGCCATCATTTTGTATGATTGATCCAAGGTATCTAAAGCGCTCACTCTTCTTGACAATTTGATCACCAATTGTCACATTTTCAATATAAGTATTTCTTTCTTGACTAAATGTGCACTCCATATATTCAGTTTTTGATCTACTGAGATAAAAACCTTTAGATTCTAGAGCATTCCTCCAAAGCTCAAATTTTGCTTTAGCCTCTTTAGTTTTCTCAACAAGAACAATATCATCTGCGAAGAGCATACACCAAGGTACCTCATCTTGGATATGTCCAGTCATGACTTCCATAATCAAAGCAAAAAGATACGGACTTAAAGCCGAACCTTGGTGTAATCCAACTGTAATAGAAAAATCCTTAGTCAAACCTCCTTGTGTCCGAATACAGGTAACAGCTCCTTCATACATGTCTTTAATAACTTGAATATAAGCAGTGTAATTTTTTTTTTTTCTAAAACTCTCCAAAGTACTTCTCTTGAGACTTTATCATAAGCTTTGTGCACCCCCATCACTTACATTAATATACGGTATAGTTTCAAGTTGAATAGACATAATGTTAAGCAAGTGATTCCAATTTAGAATTAACTAAAAATCTGAGAGATTATCACCTACTGTCATTTTCCAATATAATTTCCAGCCCCAGATCCAACAGTCATGTAAAGAGGCAGCTGATATATTCATAAGAAAACAATGTTCGAAACAACGCTAATGAAACTTTCAAAAGAAATTTTCAAAAAGAAACAATACTGACAAGCGTATCCAAATCAATAAGGCTCTTGCCTTGTGATTGCCTAGCTGAACAACCCTAGAAGGCATTTGTAATGGCAGATAGATCGCAAACCCACCGCTAAAATGCCTCATTGTAGACTACAACAATAGTCTTTCATCCCAAAACTAATGGGAGTTGGTTACAATTCATTGAGACCAAAAACTGAAATTTTGAAATTTAGGAAATAGTCTTCGAACATCAACTTTCTCTAGAACCAACAATGTAGGCACTTCATGATCCTAGGAACACTGATTCGGCATCGTATCATCCAACCCTCAATTCATTCTAGGAAGATTTTATAATTGATTGCCAAGATCTCACCAGGAAGGGATGCGATTTTGGCCAAATGCCTGACCAACAGATTTAGAAGACTGGCATTATCGGGCCTTAGGAGAAAATCCTTAAATAACTTGATTAATATTTCTTCAACATTTTCCTAATCCTTTTTCTTTATGAGTGATTATAAAGTTGAGATCAAGAAAGTTTGTGAGGACCGGCCCACCTCCATCCCTGAATGCTTGCCTTCTGCGAATCTATTTTACCGCCTATTCTCAATCAACCCATGTTCACATCCACCCATGGTGCCGACAAGGCCCAACTCCTACTCAGTATAGCAGGCACATGGGCCAACTCATGCTCGACAAAGCCCGCAAATGTGCCCCGCTCTCGGTTGCATTCAACACTCTTGCTTTGCTTCCTGTCCCATTCCCCATGTCCTTTCAATCTGCCTGCACAGGTACACTGAGCATTGACAATCCCTGCATGGGCCAACCTCAACAGGCATGTGTTAGCCTCTTTATTCCCTCTCACACCCACCACTACATCTCTTTCACTGACGCAAGTAGCAAGCCCATCTTACACCTAGGCAAGAACTCCATTACCTCCATCATCCACGCTAAAATCTATCAATGTCTAACTACCCTCTCAACTCCCACAACTCCTCCATACCAACACACTTACTGTCTATGATTGTCAATGAAAAGTGATTCACCTCGTCCCTAAACATGTATTACTAGCATCTTTCGACATCTTTCAGCACTTGTTCATATGATTGTAATGGAGGTTGCTTAATTTGCTCTCCCGTGTTATCTTCCAAATTATTTCAAGATTAAATTGTTGTTGGATTATTTAATTATGAGTGTCTCTTTTTCTGAGTACGTCGTATCTAATTAGTTGAAATATCAAGCCCTAATTTGTTAGGTACATTTTTATTTAACTACAATCTTTCTTTTATATTTTATATCAGTTTTATTGTGTATTAAAATATCTTGATTATTGCATTATTATTTTTAGAATATATTCGTGCTACATTTTGTGACACCTTCCAATTTATCGAGTGGTCAACAAGTTTTACACTCACATACTGTCTTGGAGAATCTAGTACCAAAGCATGGTTGAGCCAGGAGCATTTAAGCATACATTGCGTTAAATCGTATATGACAGCTAGGACTAGTTTGGAATAGGGCTGAGCAAAAAAAAAATAAAAAACAAAAAACTAAACCAAACTGGAATAAACCAAACCAAAATTTTGATTAACCGAACCGATGGGTTTGGGTTAGGTTTTTATTTTGTAGAAACCAATGGTTCCGGATTAGGGTTAGGTTTTTAATATCAAAAAACAACAGTTAACCGAAACCATTTAACCAATAAATTAACTTATTGTGCTAAACTATTTTTGTTAAATATATCTTAAATTATTATATTTATAAACTTGTAAACAGTGATAATGTAAAACATATTTTTTTTCTTTTATATACATATGCGTTCACACATGGATAAGAATGTACAGTCTACTATCTATTTGTATTATTTGTACTTGGGTGTTAGCATTAAAAATTTTTACAAAATAATATCTTAGATTTGATTAATTTATAAATTTAACAATCTATCATTTAATATAAATGTTAATACTATTTTTATAATTTAGGTATAACATTTTTTATGGATGAAATATTTTGTTAATGTTATTGATAATATTTATAGTTAGCATTATTATGAATTTCTTTTAGGAAGTTAATGTAAAATATTTTTATGGCATATTAATTTTTTACATAATTTGCAAAATTCATATTATTGTTTACATAATATATTTTGAAATAGTCATTTAATCGTTAGATCAGTTCCAGTTTAGGTTTTTGACATAGAAAAACCAATGGATATGGCTTATGTTTCTGTTTTTATATTTGAAAGTGGTTAATCAATATTGATGACCTTAGTTTGGAATATGCTAAGTCTTCTAAGTTCATCCGTTGCCATAAATCCCAAATTGAAAATTGTCTAACCTGAAAGCTTCGTTGGATGATATAGAGGATCGAATCGACTGCCTATAGGATAGAAAACATACTCTTGGCCTCAGATATTGTGTTAAATCAACCTAAAAGCAATGCCACTGCTAGAAGATGAGAATCAAGATCCTAACGAAAACTACTTTTGTACATCAAGGTGGACATGTCAAGCTTCAATGGGACACTAGCTCCCAATGTATGCTTAGAGTGGGAAGATGACATGGACCACTATTTCCAATGGTATGCCATGAGCAACCTAAGTTATGTGCGCTAAGACGAAGCTTAACATACAAGCTAAACTCTTCATTTAGCAACATAAAAAGACCGCAACAGCAACATGACTGGAGTTCATCGAGTATTGGGACAAGTTCAAAACAATATGAGAAAGAAGTGTAATTATTTACGATGATAGACCATGATTAGTGGTCGAGATTGACTCAAAGAACGAGCATTGTGACTAAATGCTTCGCGTAATTTGAAAACTATATGATGCAATGAGGCAAAAATGAGACCTTAAGCTTATCTAGATTTCGGGCTAGGCTAAGGTAAGACAGATATAGAGAGCTACATCAATGTCAAGTCACCACACTGTAGGCGTCTTATCAAATGACCCGGGACTACAAGCAATTCCAAAGACCTCTCACTCATCAGTGCACTAATACACAAGATAATTGTATCTCAGTGAGGCCTGCCTTTGCTAGAGCCAAACCAATTGTGACCCCTACTTTGGCTGTGTACACACCTCGCCAACTACAATGAGTTGACTTAAGTTGTTAATTTGACTTGCAAATGTGTTGTACAAGCAAGTTGTCGAGTTACGTTGGTCATCTAGGACTTCATCCATCTGAGAGCGGTTAGGTGCAATGTGGCACAACCTAAGTAGAACGAGAATGAACGAAGGGCCTCAATCTTCCACACATTTATCAAGATTAACAGGAAGATTTGCGAAATACTTGTCGATAATGGGAGTTTTATTCATGCAATTTCCACTAGTACCGTGTCTCGTATTTGGTTGACTAGACATTGAACATCCAAGCCCTTACCAAGTTGCTTAAACCAATGCTTTTTATACAAAAGTTGTCTTCGCATTGTTTCCGAGTCCCCATCTGCTTTAATTCCAAATAGGATGAGATTTGGTGTGATGTGCTACCAATGGAGGTTGGCAGCGATATTCTGGGTGGGAGGTGGCTATTGATATGGACATCACTTTTTTTATTCGTTTAAACTCTTATGAATTTACATACAAGGAAGATTGTATTATGATCGGCCCTTCAACCTGAGCAGTCCCAAAACAAACTACTGTAGCTCCAGAAAAGCCTGAAGCAAACTCATTATTACATTAACCTCACTGACACGCAAAATTGAAAAAGGCAAATTGATGAATTAGAGGAAAGAGAACATTAGAAAGTTTGAGCTCAAGCGTTGTCCCAGCACTTCTTCGAAAAAACAATGGTCATGGTAAATGTGTGTGGATAATAATGTCATAACGATTCACGATATACCACCTACATGACATGATAGGCACGATAGCTAGAGCCAATATATTCTCAAAAACTAGCCTTAGCCTTGTTTGGATTGGGGTTTTTTTTCCGATTAGAAAGAGAAAATATATTGATATTTGTGTACATATGAAATAAAATTATTTTAATATTGAGTTATATAAGATGTGAAATAAAGTTGCTTTTATTGAAATCTATATGATATGAAATAAAATTAATTTTTAAAGTTGATATTTGTGCAGGATCACAGAATATGGAATAAAATTAATTTTTATATTAAAATTTAGGTTGGATGTAAAATAATATCAAAAAATTGACTTAGAAAGGGAAAAATGGAAAACAACTTTCAAGGATAAGGACCGAAAATAATGAGTGGTTAGTCATTTCCCCGGGATTTCAAATGTCCCTCAATACCTTCATGCCTCTAATAACACAAACACTGCGACCCTTCATAGGCATCTTTGTCATCGTGTACTTTGACTACTTATAGTCGCACTAAAGATCACTTGGACCGCCTCCGTCAGATCTATCAAGTCATTTGGAAAAAGAATTTTTATGCTAAACTTAAGAAATGTGCCTTTGTTACTAATTGAGTTGTCTTCTTAGGGCATGTAGCCTCTTCCAAAAGAGTTTCAACTTACCTAAAGAGAGTGCGAGCCATCTCTGAATAACCAAAGCCTTAGAGCATTCGCCAAAACCTCGTAACATTCACATTGTCCTTATAGCTTTGACAGCTAAGCTACTTTTTATTGTTGATTTATTCGTGGTTGTACTACTATCATAGTCTCTATCATCGACTGCAACCAAAAAAAACCTTTTAAGTGGACAAGGCTTGCCACAAAAAACTCGTATGTTTGCAACTCTTGTATTACGACTCCTTGATTTCTCTAAGGTTTTCAAGGTATCTTACGATGCCTTAGGAGTGGCTACACATGGACTCCTAAGCCAAGAGTTAAAAGTTCAATGAAGATGGGCAAAAATATTACACTTATGATAAAGAATTCTATATAATAGTTTAGAGTAGAAACACTATCTTCTGCCACAGGAATTTATCATCCATTTGGATCATGAGAATCTCAAGTACTTAGACTCACAAAAGACGCTCAAACCCAAGCACGTTAAGTAGGTCGAGTTCCTTTAGGAATATACCTTCCGGCTAAAGCATAGACCAAAAGTTGAGAATCAGATAGCAAATGCGCTAGGTCGTAGAGTCCCCTGTTATCCACGATAAGTATCGAGACTGTTGAATTTGATAAGCTTAATAAGACTTACGAGAATTGTCCTAACTTTGGAGTCATCCACACAACCTTTATGGCTGTTGCACCTAGCGACTATTATGACTTTCTGCTACAAGATACGCATTAATTTCAAGACTATAAGTCATGCTTACTGCATACTGTAATTAAAGAGTTTCTGATTTGGGGACTCCATGCTGGTGGTTAGCCGGTCACTTTGGTCGAAATAAAACTACTACGGTGTTAAGAGCCAAATTTATTGGCCTAATCTGAAAGTGATTTGGATCGCATTGTAGCCCAATGTCAAACTAGTGCTACAAAATAATAGAAGCAGGATACTAGGTTGTACAAACCATTACCTACCTAATTGTCTCTGGTAGGATCTAAGTATCAACTTTATCTTAATAGTATCATATACGATATCCAGGCACAACTCCTTTTGTGTCCTGGTGGATCAGTTTTTCAAGATGGCACAATTCCTTCTCTATTCTAAAAAGTTAAGATACCTGTAGAATAGCCCGACCTTTCTTCAATAGCATAGTTAGACTACACGGGTTACTAAAAGTAAGATGTCGATAGAGATGCAAAATTCATTTGCTATTTCTGGGAATCTTTTGGCATCTCTTAGGGTGACCTACTTAGATGCCTTATGAGAGAAAATTGGAGAAATTAAGATCTTATCATATCAAAAGCTGAGTTTGTATATAATAACTCAACTAATAAGTCCATAGGCATGAGTCATTTGAAGTCGTACAAGTTACAAAACTTATGACTCCTAATAACTCCTTCCCCCTACCCCTACAAACCAAAAGATATGATTTTACACAATCATTTGCAGACAATGTTAACATCAAAAGACCAGTAAAAAAGATAAGAATCAGAAATGAAATCTACAAAAGAATATTGGATGCTCATAAAAAGGAGTTAAGATTTTTTTGAGAGTAATTACGTCATGATTCGAGTGAGATTTGAACGATTTTTTTCAAGCATTATTAAAAAGTTACAAGCTCGTGAGGCAAACCCATTTAAAATCTTACAGTCGGATGCATACATAATGGCTCTACGATAAAATTTTGAGATTAAAGCAACTTTCAATATTTCAAATTTGGCAACCTATAAAGAACCAATAGCAATACCGACTAATCCATTTGAGCCTTCTCCCTCATTAAGAGCATTAGAATTCCAGCAAGTTAAGTAGATTCACGATGTTAGAAATGTTGAGAGGCTTGCCCCCATCAGAGGACTCTTGAATTTCTGGAGATGAACTACAACATCTTAATTCCAATTTACTGGAGAAATCCTACTATGAGTTTGATCCCCACTCGACAAGGTTGACTTCTTCCCATTTGGGGAGAGTGGATGGTGACATCAAATCTTTCAACCATCGATTCATCTGCGTCAAATGCCATTCGACAAACAAAATCTCACTAAGTGGCATTGATCGTGTTTGAAGATTAAGTAGTGATATGTTTTGAAAAATTGGTTTGATTGGTGGCTAATTAGCGGAAATAGAGATTCTTGCTAAATATAGTATTATTTTCAACAAAAGTCTTTCAATTTTAGGCTAATTTTATTTAATGTAACTTTTTCAAACAATGCATATGATATGTTACAATTTGTTTGGATTGTTTATTCAATTTCCCAAGCTATTTTATTTTGTATGAAGTCTATAAATAGGACCTCCAACTATTATGATGGATGATCCTTGAATAAAATAAAGCTTAAGTTATACTATGTACTAAATTTAGCCTGATGAATGCATGAGTTGGGGCCTTGAGTGAGAATCCCTAAAACTCATAACTTGATTAAGGTATTTCCAACCTTTTCCCTAATCCTCTTTCTCTATGAGCGATCACTAAGTTAGAATCGAGGAAGTTCATGATCTTACTTCTCCCAATCAATCAGTGCCTGAATCCACTGGCAAGCCTCACTCTTGCTCGGCAAAGCCCGCACACAACCCCACTACACTCTGTTGAGCTAGCGCGCCCATTCGGTAGGGTCTACACGTGGACTTCATATCCACACATCTTGCACAAGCGCCTGCCTTCACCATCCCCTACATGCGCCAGCCTCCGCCGCATCCAATCGCCTCCTCATCCTCACATGCGCAGCCGCCACATCTCTTTGCCAATGCAAACACCAAGCCCATCCTCCTCCTATGGAGATTTCCATGAACTCCACAATCCTACAAGGCTGAACTCTGTCGACAATCGACATTCTCCTAACCTCCTCGCAATTTTGTATGCAAACTTATTGTCTACAATTCTTAGTGATTCATGATTCGCTAATTCAAGTAACTTTGACACTAAAATTGTTTTTCTAGCATCTTTTGAAATCTTGTTGACATTGCTATAATCTAAGTTGCTCAATTTGCTCACCCGTGTAAACCTAGTGAGAAATTATTGTTGGGTGATGCAATTGTGAGGATCCCTCTGCATACGCCACATCAGATTGGTTGAAATAGCATGTCCTACTTTGTTAGGTAGATTTCTATTTACATTCAGTCTCGCTTTCTTTTACATTTTAATTTGTTTGCTTGCAGATTAGCTTCTCTATTGTGTGTTTATTTTCATAATATATTTTTACTATGTTTTGTGACACTTGCCATTTTATCGACTAATCTATGAGTTAGGGTTGCATTCATATAATGAACTGCATCAAACACCCCTTTACTAAGGTGAAATAAAATGGATTGGAAAATAGGGAAATAAAAATGGCTGGTGGAACCATGAAGCAAAAAGGCACATGCAAGTGAAAAAACAGAAACATTAGAAAAATACTATGAACGCAAACTTGTATGCCAACGTGATGATAACTATTCAAAACTAAAATCGAGTTTCTGAAAGTACAGTGAAGAGGAAAAGCATGAACCACTGCATCTCACTTTACTTCCTTCCCCAAGCCTAAGCACATTTTCCGGCTTAACAGAGCATGTAAAGTCTTAAGGGTTAATATCATCCTTATCTGAAAATCTAACATATTAGTGAAAGAAATATATAGCATTGGTTTAATCTATGCTTAAACCCCAATATCAGGAAAGCCTTCGTTGCTTAAAATAAAAATAAAAATAGAAAGCCATAACCGCAAACTGCTCCAGCGACTATCTAAAAGGACTATAACTTCACCTATGCGTAAGTAACTGATTAACTAGCATCATTATCAAGAAATTGACTTACCTTGAAATTCGAAGAAATTGACTTACCGTACTGTGTTAAAAACCATATTTCAAGAAACTATTAATTATATGTGTAGGAATTACAAGATTAGTGGATCCAGGAAGCTAATGCTTTAAATGCTGTAACTTGTTGACCATCCTTTTCACACCTAGCCATAACTCTATAACTAATTTTTGAAATAACAACCATGTAGCTTCTGAATGCTACATAGATTAACTAGGATGTTGTATGTCATAAACATAGCCCTAGATACAAAAATACATACGGATTTAATTAAGCAGGCATGTGAGCTAAAAAATGTAACACATTGAATATATAGAAAATGAAAAAGTAACAAGGAGGTTATATAGTTAGAAAAACTTATCAGAAGATTTAAATTGTAGATGCACATGCAATATTCATCAACTATACATAGACTTCTATTAATGCAGAAACCTACAGGCCAGACATCTCTAAATACAGAAACCTACAGACTACTGTTCTCTTAATACAGATGGGTGTGCAAACTTATGAGATTCAAGTATATTAATACCTAAAATCCCTTCATTCTATGCAAAAGCAGGAACAAAGCGATTATAGAAATGGACTCTGCTCAAGAAGATCAACAGGGAGAGAAAACTTAGACAGAAATGAGACCTCAACTGGCCTACGCTCAGGAAAATTGGCCAACTGAATGCACTGACTTGGGAAATCACAAGAGAGACTGAAGCGAAAGCGTAAAGATAGGTTGAAATGTTCTCTCCCTCCACAGGGATTGTGAACAAAAGGTGGAGACAGGAGAAGATGAACAAAGAGAGCTGCAGGTAGTCAAGCTGGAGGATAAATGAAGAGGACGTGATCATTCGATTTAGTAGAATATTCCTATTGTTCTAGAATGCACTTAACCATAAAGGTAATTTAGTAGTGGCATAGGATTTGTTTCTGCTATATTAGTAATATAAGGATCTTTGTGTTGATATGACTCCAGGTGTGTCATAGAAGTAATCGTTCCAGCGAATTAAATCTAAACTAAGATGAACAAAAACAGATACAGTTACTTGAAGAGTAATATTTGGCCCTTATGGGAATGACAGGATGCTTCATTCATGGAGTAAGAGTTTGTACTTTATGACAAGTCAGTATGCCACAACTAATCAATCTTGTTCTCAAGGTCAGATACCACAGGACCACTGACTCAATTTCACGTTAGCATAGAGGCCAAGCATGAACATTTAAATGTAAAAAGAGATCTGCAAATCAAACATTCAGAAAAGAAGGTTTGATGAAATTTGTATTCAGTATATAGTTATCAAGATGAGGCTTGAGCAGTCATAAATCAGTCCACCATATATCTCAGTAAAGTGAACTGTGCTTCCTATAGCAAAGGAGGTATCCAGGCTTCAAGGTAGAATCACAAATGAGAAGGATAATCATTCTTAAAATATATGCAACACCCCTTTGAAGAAAAATTTGTTTGATTACCAAAACTATCTGCCAATACAATCAACAGAAACAGTTTCAAAATTTCATACATAGTAGTCCAAAAATATGACAATAATTTTATTTCATAGTATTCTAAACATCATTCTTGTTTAGACTGTAGCTTCATCCAAAATATTAAAGTTCATGCGACATGTTAAACTATACAAATTATTGTAAATCCCCTAAGCAATTACAACTGAGTTGTCAAGATATTGGCATTATACAGTCCATAAGCAATAGATAGAGCATAAGCTTTCATATCATCCTACCTTTGCTCCGAAATTCAAGCTGATATTCTGTACAACATGATATCAAACATGACACCCCACCTAGTGGGATAAAAGCTTTGTTGTTGTTGCTGTATTCTATACAACGTGAAACTCCTCAATTAGGCCTAACCCACTGGATCAGATAACAATAAGAATGCCTTAATACTAAACTAATTTGGGTAAAACTTTGTCGGTTTTTCTTCTCCATTCAGTTCCATTTAAAGAAATTCTCTCTATGCACAAACTGAAGGTCACGCATAATCAAGCACAGAAATTTATGTATGAAGAAATCAAAAACAAAACATACATGCATTACCAATTCAACTAGAAAAACGAGGGATTCTCTCTTTTCACATAGCTACGCCAAAATAATATTTTTAGCTACGTAGAATATAAGTGTTGAAACATTGCACCTGACTACACAGAGTGCGTCATGAAGACTCCTTTCTGCCTCGTCTATCACCAACTGGTTGGAACCCCGTACAAGCACAGATGTTGTCCTCCCCATGTCCTTGATGCCCGTGATCTTCACAATCTTACTGCCATCACCAATCGAAACCTCCTCCACAAGATCAGCAAAACCTAGCTTCTCCTCACGGAAATGTTCTATATTGGCAATTGGAAGGCACTTGAGTGTCTTGGTGATAAACTCAATCTCGTCCCTCTCCACGTCCTTCACAACCAAAATCTTAGCCTTTGCAAGGTAGTGCAGCGACAGATCGGTGACAGCATCCCTAAGAATGCTCTTCTGGATAAGAAGCACATTGCATCCTGTGGCCTTGATCTTCTTCACCATTCCCAGTATAAAATTACGTTCTTCGCGAAGGATCCGATCCATTTGGGTGTAGTCGGAGACGACAATGCTCTGCTCGATATCGGTCTTTGGAGGGGAAATCTGGAACTGGATGACAGAAATCTTCGCGTTCTCGACGCGGGTGGGACCCCCAGCGGCGTGACTCACCTTCTTGTCGAAGACGAGACCGCGGACGAGCTCGGTGTCGTCCACAGTGCCGCCGAGCTTCTTCACGATCTTAATGTCGCGGAGGTCGACGAGGTCGGGATGGTCCGGGTCAACAACTGAAAGAACGGCATCGACGGCAAGCGGGGCAAGAAGGGAGGAGTACTGGCTGACAACCTTGCTGTTCAGCGAGGTAGCAGCGGATTTCACAAGGGAATCTCGATCGGAGAGCTCTAGGGGAATAGCCATGCTCTGCAATACGTCAACCGCGCGCAGCGAAAGCTTGTGGAGAGAATCGGAGACAACGGTGGGGTGGATGCCTGCGGAAAGGAGAGACAAGGAGCGCCGGAGAAGCGAACCAGCGAGGACGACAACAGTGGTGGTTCCGTCCCCGGCGGCTGCGTCCTGGGACCGCGAGAGGTCGACGAGCATCTTGGCAGCGGGCTGAAGCACCTCCATCTTGTTGAGGATGGTGGCGCCGTCGTTCGTAATGATGACCTCACCATTGGCGGAAGCGATCATCTTGTCCATTCCCTTGGGGCCAAGGCTCGTGCGGACGGCGTCGGCGACGGCGCGAGCTGCGAGGATGTTCGCCTGACGAATGTCGTCCCTCCGCTTGTTGTCGAAGTAGCTCTCCGTCTTCGAGGATCTGGGCTTGGACGTAGCCGGAGCACTCACGGCGGTCGCCATCTCGCCGGAAACTGTATGGAAGACCAGATTGTGTAGAGCTCGCGGAGAAATTCAGAATCTCAAAATGACAAACCCTAACCCTATTTGTCGGCGGAAGAGAAATATGAAAAGGTTACCACTGCCAGTGGAATAACCAAAAATTATTTTCTGTAACAAAAAAAAAGAAAAAATTATTGAATTTCAACAACCTACTAATTAGGTGATCTCCACGATAATTGAATTGAAACAATTATTAGGTACGTGATCAGTCATCCTTCCACCAATCACAAAGAGCCACACAGGTGAATGATCTGAACCGTCCGTTCACTTTAACCAGCTTAGATAAGTATTTATCTAATAAAATCATGTAAATATAATTGAAAAAAATATGATTACATACAACGCATACTATTTAAGATGAAAATTTATTTTATCTCAAGACATACTTACTTTTTTTCATAATAATTATTTAATCCGATAGTCAAATAAATCGTTCGATTAAAGTGAATGAACGATCATGTCAGCTACTAGATCATCCGATCAGCCAATTGGAATTAACCATTTAGCGATTTGACAGCTTAATGTTGTTTGCTGTATTACGTGAAGGGGGCCCGCTCACTTATATGGCTATTTTTGATTGGTTGACGAATGCCTAATCAATGATCAGACTTTTGGATCTAATAATTTTTTCACTAATTAATCCCATTGCAAATATATAGTAAAAAATAATATAAAAATATTCACATATATTATTTCAAATTTGATTCATTTATTTTTATATTAGAACTTATGTAGAGTGATTAAAAAAATTTATTTATTATTATTATTATTATTATTATTCAAATTAGTACTATTTTGATTCTTACATCAAACAGGGCTTAAAAGTTAAATCAGCTAGCAAATAAGCTCATTTCTTTTTTACTTTTGCTTTTATATGATTATATTAAGTGTCTCGCTTCTACTTTGTGTGAGTTTATTTATATTTCGTAGCACATAAATAATAAAAACAAATAAATTATGCCAACAATAAAGAAAAAAATACTTCATATATGAACATAAAAACAGAAGCAAGAAGAAACAGTATTTCTGTATCGTTTCTCGTTATGCGCTCGTAGTAATGATTCTCACTTGTTAAATTGTCGTACTAATATTAGATAGTGAATAAATCAATCGATAAATTGTATGTTTTTGTTGATAGTTTATTAGATTTAAAACTTTTTTCATTTTTTATGACTTAAAATTAATTAATTTGAAATAAATCTAGTTCAATTGAAAATTATCTGTACATGATGAGCACATTTAAGATTTTTATTTATATAAATATCTATAAATGCATAAAAATATATCTGTTTAATCATCAAAATTTTGTACATGATAAATAAAGTAAATATTTAAATAAAAATTAAGTTATATTTAATTTAAAAATCAATTCAAAATAAATATATTTTAGAGATACAAAGGAAAAATTCATTAGTTATTAATCTACATAAAATAAATTTATTTAATATTAAAAAATATATAAAATATGGAATTTATAAAATAGGTAATATTAAAATATATAATGATATGAAGTTATTCAAGTTAAGTTAATTTTTGATGTTAAATAAAATTATTAAAATTTTAAATAGATTTAAAATAATATTAAAAAATTCTCATCATATTATTTGTTAAATGTACACTTTGAAATATATATATTTTAGGATAAATTACTAAAAGATTTTCTGCAGTTAATTCATTATTACTGTTTAGTCTATAATATTTAAAAATTTACTAAAATATTTCTATTACTTATTCAATATTTCATACAAGGACCCTCCATTGTAAAATTTAACGGACTTTTAATTTTAGCCTTAATGCTTCTTAAAATTTTTATATTTTTGTCATTACAAATTCTCTGTTATTCATTACCACCGCGCTTACGTCTTGTCGGGATGGGGCAGAGAAGAAAGAGAGAGAGAATGGAGGTGGCAAGCTGCTGGCTCCCGCTACCCTCTGCGTAGGTGTGCTTATGAGAGAAAGAGAGGGGTGGGGCCGGGGAGAACTGATGGCCCCCAAGCACCATCGTGCAAGTGTGTGTGCATCTGTGCAGGAGGGGAGCAACTAGCGAGAGAGGGGGGCGGGATGGCTTGCCTGTGTGTGCAAAAGAGAGAGAATGAGGATAAAAATGAAATATTCTCTAGATCAGAAATCATAAATAGGAATCTGTTATATAATAATCATAATTTTTAAAAAAATTTAGTATTATAATAGAGACCTTTTAATAAATTTTTAGATCATGGTAAATAATAATTATTGGTTAATTATAAGAATTTTTCTGTAATTAACTTATTTTTTACTATGAAAAAACTTATATATTTTTAATGTAAATTAATTATAGCTTTTTATGATAAAATTGCTCATAGGCTCATAAGATATTAGAATTTTATACATTAATTCATAAAATTTGAATTATTATATGTAAGTCTCAGAGTTCAAATTTTATCATGGATTGGTCCTTTATTATTTTCTATGGTAGGTTAACATGGATTTTCAATATATTCACTGTAAAAAAAACTAATAAATGTCATTCGATCAATCATTTACAGGTATATAACATTTCTTGCAAACTAATATTGAAGAATAAACCAAACTATAATAAATTTAGAAATTAGGAATCCATGTGTAACAATTCAAATAATGTGGATAAATATTAAAAAATTCAAATACTTCAAGAACTAATGAAATTTGAACTAAGTTAGATTTGAATCGATCTAATTCAATCGTAGCTTCAACTCAGCTAGATGAAATATCAAATTTTAAAAAAAAAACTCGTGATTTAACTTAAAAAACTCGATTCAAACTAAATATTGATTCGTTCACGCAATTATTCATGTGAGGGACCCCTAAATTTTGTCCTATATCCCATGGACATGCACCAACCTTGCTATAATTTATGATTGAAAATTTGTAATTAAAAATAATCTATTTTGGCAAGCAAAAACAAAATAGACATTATTAGAAGTGACCATTTTTATTTTACCACATAATTATTAGGGTAATAGACTTTGTTTCTTTAATTTTAAAATTAACAAAAATTAGATCCCTCTTTGTTTCAAATTAAAATCAATTTTATTAATTTAAACAAAATATCACATCATATTTGATATTTAAAATTAATTATATTTTCATCGTGTATATATATATATATTAAAATAATAATTAATTTATATCATATTTTTTATATTATCGCAATATAATACTTAATTTTAATAAAAAAATATCTTGATTCAAAATTAATTTTAATTTTATTAAAATTAATTTTTATAAAGCTTTAGAAGTATATTTGTTTGTTAAAATTAATTTTAATAAATTTACAATTATATTTATATCAGAATATATTTTTATTAAAATTTGTGAATAATATGAAATAAAATTAAAAATTATTTTAATGTGTAAGAAATGTGATATAAAATAATAATTATTTTAATTTGTATATAAGAAGATGAAAAATAATATTAATTTTTTATTATAAAATATATATTTGATTTAAAATATATTTAAATTTTAATATTAAATTTAATATATGATGTGATTTATTTAATTAGAATTATTCAGGTTAGTTTTAATAAACAAACAGGCCCAATCAAATTCTCTGTTTTAACTTTTTTTTTTAATCATTTTATTTATCACCTTACACCTGTTGACAATCGAAAAGGCTACTTTTGCTATTTTTTATAAAGATAAAATTAAAAAAAAAAACTAAATAATATGCACGCGCCTAAAGTTAGAAAATAATATCAAATAAATCCATAATTTTTAACAGAAATATCATAAAAAATTATATATTTTATTATAAAAATTAATATTATGCATTTCATACTTAAATCTTATAAAATTAGATTTAAGTCTTAAACTAGAGCTGTTATTTCGAGCTGATCTAAATTAGATATAAAATTAAATTGAAACTTTTTCGATTCAATTTTGCTCCGATTCAACATATAAACGAAAAAATTTTAATCTGATCTCGATCTGAACTAAGCCTGGTTCATTTATTATGAATTTAAGTTCGATCCAAGTCAAAGTTGATTCAATTTTCACTTAATTTTCAATCATTCAGTCAAAATTTTCCTTTCAGCCAAATTAAATCATGCTATTCATTTTAATCTCGTGGTTAATTAATCTATAATTAATATAATTTGAATAAAAATTATAATATAATAATTATTAAATATTTACCAAAAAATAATATACTGAATCAAATTATATATATATACCGATTTGATTTTACATGGCTCAAAATTAATTTAATAAAAATTTTAACTGACACTTAAATTAAATTAATTTTAATTTAATTTAATTTAATTTTTGATCGATTTTCAAGTTAAATTAACGGTCTTATTTTGAATAATTGACAGGTCCATGCATATCCCTGATGACTTCAAACAGCTGAATGAAATTAATATCTTGGGCAAGTGGATGGAATCATTGGCCAGTTCCTCAGCTGTAGAAGAATCTCATAGAATCATTTGTAGGGTTTTGGTTGGTAAATTACTCATAGGTCCTCATATTTTAAAACATTTTTTAATTGATTGCATCAAATCCATCTCAGCCAACTGAGACGGTGAAAACTAAAGTGGACGACTACGTAAGAGATAACCCAAGCCTGGTGGGTGTTGGAGCGATCGTTCGGGCTTTTAGTAAACGCATCTGGTGGAGTACATTGCAATTGAGAAGGGTATTCACCTTCTCTTGCCACACGGTAATAGTAATTGGATCTTAGAATCTGATGTTATCAATGCAGTAAATGCTATTTACAAGCACAGTTCATTTGCCTCAGAGAATTTAATTTTGGATATCAACTGATAAGGAATTGCTCGATCATTTCACATTTCACAAATTTATCGGTATATCATTTAATTTTATTTAGTTGAGGATGAAGTTATATGGTTATAATGTGCGCCTCAATTTTTAGTATGATAATTTGTATTGATTTTCTTTGGATATCTGCAGATATTTGAAGTAATAAAAGTTTTTTTTTATTTTTTTCAAAAAATGCATTTGGGTCCCTAAGGTTGGAATCCATTTCACAGAAGTCAACGATTTTTTTTTTCATTTCTAATAATTTCATGAGGTATATAATATTTTTTATACAAGCCTCTCTATTAAGTAAAATTTCAATTAAATATATAGAATCAAGCAAAATAGTAAGGGTCTAATTTAAAATTGTTCAAAAAAGAATTTAAATTTATGAACTCTCGTGAAATAGAGCTTCAACCTCAAAGTCCCATTAAAAAGGTGTTCAAATTTGTAGCCTTACGTGAAATAAAAGTCTAACTTTAAGAACTCAAATGATATTTACCCTTAAAACACTATTTATCACCCATTGCTGAAGGAGGGCCATTTTAACATTTTCTTATATAAAATTCACCATCAAGGCAATGAAAAAATAAAATTTATAGTATATTTTTTGCATAAATAAAATTTTTATGATACATTAGTTTTTATAATAATTTTTGAGATAGTAATGTTATAGTTAAGAACTGATAATTGCAATTAACTGGTCTAAAATTTTTGAGATAGTCGTGAAACTCTTGACAGACTTTTACGTCAGGAAAAGAAAAGTACATAAATAAATCGTCTCATATTAAGAATTTCTAAGTTATATAAGTAAGATTAATGATAAAATTTTATAATTAAGTATACTTAATTTAAAGCAATCAGTCAAAATTTTGATGAATAATAAATCTATATCTAAATCACAAGGGGCCTATTTATTTGTCATATTAAAATTAACCTGAATTAATTTTAAATAGGTGTATCACAATATACATAAATTTAATATTAAAAATTAACTATATTTCACATCATATATATAATTTAAAGTAAAAAATTAACTTTATTTCACATCCTATATGCATACTAAAATAATAACTAATTTATATCATATTCCTCACATATTTCAACATAATAAATAACTTTATTTCACATCATTCACAACTTTTGATAAAAAATATCTTCATTCAAATTTAATTTTAATTTTATTAAAATTAAATTTTATAAACAAACAGACCTAAAATATTATAAATATATTGCATAATTTTTTTATTATAAAATTTTCAGATTGATTCATGTATATCTCTTCGTCTAACACTCAGTTGATGCAAGAAATACGCCAAAATAAAATAAAATAAGACGATAATTTTTATGTGAAAATTTGAGTATTCGGAGAAGAATCACGACGTCGTCTAGGCGATTTAAATCTACTAATCGAATTCCTTCTCTTACAAAACTTGAGGGCCTCTAAATGGAGACCGAATGAGTACAAAAGAGAAAGGTAGAGAGAGAGAGGCAACTCGGCCAGAGAGAGAGCCATCAGCTTCTATTCCTTCCCCTTATTTATAGCTTAGAGAAGAGGAGATATAATAGGTACAGTCTGTTATATCTGACACTTATTCCTGCAAAAAATGATTAGGTAGTAGACTCTCATACTACTTTAAATGATGAGTTGACATAGTAATACGGAGAGTACGATTTGGTGATATTTTCTTGAAGAGCTGTTCGACTAGGACTGTTTGAGGAGGGATATTCTACGAGATCTGTTTTACGGGGGCTGTTCAACTAAGGGTGTTAGAGAAAGTTCTAGCACACTCCTTTTAAAACGATCAATTTTTATATCAATTTTGACTCATTTCAAGATTATATGCAGACACAATTCATTCAACCAACAACATTATAATTTAGCATAAAAAAAGACTAACATTGTAATTTATTTTTTTTTTATTTTTTTTTTATTTTTCATTTCTTCATTTTACAAATATATATATCCATTATTAGCAAAAAGAGCTTAAATATGTTATAAAAAAAAAAGCCAAAATGATCGTGGGGCCCAGCCCTGTGGCCTTCACCTTCCCCTGCCTCGCCTATTAAATGCCATTCGACGCCCAAAACAGACGAATTCACAGGTCCCGAAACAGAGCAGGACTCCATCTGCCTCTCCACGATCTCCCTCTCTCCATGGAGTTGGAAGATGACGTCCTGTTCGCGGACCTCAGCAGGCAGATAGCCTTGCTGATCATGGAAGATGAAGAGATCAGCGCCTCCAGCGCCGGGGCCGGGGCCGGGGCTGGCGCCGGCGTAGTCCAGGAGTTCCCCATCTGTTATTACCCTGCTCCAGTCCAGGTTCATCTCTCCATCCTCCTCAGTTTTCCTCTGTTTCAGTGCAGACGTTTGGCCGAAAGACTCCCTCCCTGTTTTCCTCTGTTTTGCTTCTCTGCTGCCCCTGCTTAATTTCCTCTGTTTTGCTCTGTTCTGAGATAGATCTGTGTGGTGTGGGAAGCAATTGCACATGCGCCGTGACGCATCTTCCCCCGTGCGGGCCCCACAGAAAGGTGTCTGCGTCCCACGTGTGGGACCGACGTCTGAGTATTTACTCATTTGAGTTCGAGTTCGAGTTCGAGTTCGAGTTCGAGTTCGAGTTCGATTCAATTTGAATCTAATTCGAGTCAAGCCCATGGTATTAAAACTGATCAGGACCATTGATTTCAGATCCGACCGCATGGATTTATGCATTTTGAGAGGATATCGTGTCAGACATAATCCCAACCCATTTCTAAAGTAGTTAGTTTATGCTTCGCTCGAAATTTAATTGAGAATTTTACTAATTATTAAAATTATGTGTTCTTAATTTAGAATTATATTATCCCTAGCTCCTATTATTCGAGAATCAAATTTTAAAATAACTCGTGAAACTTTAAAAATCTCTCCATCATGCGCATTTTTAGCGTAATGCAAAATATTATTTCATTAGTGTACACACGAAATTAAAGTTATTTATCATCTCTTCTTAATATCTTCTTAAATATGATAAATTAATTCTTATTTCTCTTTTTTTTTTAAATTTTTTATGTGAGAAATAATTAATTAATTATAATTTATTAATGAGATTTATTTCTAAACTCTTGTAAAAAATGTGATAGAAATCTATCATTTTTCTTTCTAATTTTTTTTTTGTAAATTTCTAAATTAACCAAATAAGTCTTCTGATTTGAATAATTAAAATATTTAATAAAAGATATTTTCTCTAATTAATAAATCTTATTTCATCTAAAATATTAATTTAGCTTTTAAATTAGTCAAATTAGATCATTAATTAAAGAAAATATCTTCTTTCAAATGACTTATTTGTACATTACCTCAAATTAAAGGACTTATTTGGTTAATTTAAAAACTGACCTTGTTTGGTTGGAGGATGAATTTGGGTAAGGAAAGAGAAAATAATTTATTTTATAGAGTTGATGGGAAAGAAAATTATTTTAATATTGGGAGGTGTGTAAGATGTGAAATAAAGTTGATTTTAAAGTTGAAATTTGTGTTGGATGTGAAATAAAGTTGATTTTTAAGGTTGGAATTTGTGTTGGATGTGAAATAAAGTTATTAAAATTTATAATAAATTTAAAATATTATTAAGATATTTTTTTGTCCTTTTTTGGGCTCATGCCAGACAAGGCCTAAAAGAGACCTAATTGCTCGTGAATTGAAACTGGAGTAACTTAATTGCTGCTAACTCTTTGCACCAGGCAATGCCGTCTTGCTTCCCTTCTTTCTCGTAAACTTCCCGGCTCTCTTCGCAGGGGGAAAAGTCATTCGAACAAGTAGCTTTTCGTATCGTATAATTTCTTGCTACTAATTATTCGAACGATCGGCAATATTAGGGCTGCTACTACGAATTCACCCAAGCCATGATGATGATGCCACCATCCAACACATGTTATAAGCTTGGATGCACAAGAGAGAGCAGAGGAACAGGAGTCTTCATTCCCAAGTCCTCATTGCCAAGAGGAAGGAGCAAGCAATTCAAGGGATCACCAAGAGAAAGAGAGAGAGGAAGAGAAGGGAATTGCTTGGAGGATGTGCATTCAAGGAGCTCAGTGGCTAGAGATAGAGAGAGAAAGGGCTAGAGATAGAGAGAGAGAGAAAGGGCTTGAAGAGGCTCATAATAATATTTCATGAGCCTTTCTTATAAGTGTGATGTTTAATTAATTTATGTTATTGTAAATTTATGTGACAATTATGATGTAAGCATTAATAATGTACATATGTCAAGTGTATGAAATTATACAAATTTGTCTTGTAAATATTATCTTAATTAAGATTATTTTTTAAAAATATTTATATACATAACAGTTCATATTATCATATGAACAATATTATCTAATAATCCTTCTGCAAAAATTTTTTTTAGAAAAATAATAGCATCATTTTTATTTTTTACTTTCTTAATTTTCTGAAATTGCGAAAAAAATTTAAGAGATTTTAATATCATGGAAGCTAATCCAGTAAATTTAGATGTTATCATTTCTAATAATATACATATGTCAAGTGTATGAAATTATACAAATTTATCTTATAAATATTATCTTAATTAAGATTATTTTTAAAATATATTTATATACATAATAATTCATATTATCATATTTATATATTATATATTTATTTTTAAAAATTATATTATAAATATAAAATATTACATTTTATATATTTTTTAATTTTTAAAATATAATATTTAAAAATTCATAGTGTGCATGTTATAATAGTTAAATAATGAACATGAAATGAAATATGTAATTATGTATTTACTTATATAGTTAAATATCACAAAAATTCTGTTGAAATTACACGAATTACTCAAATTCTTTAAAAATTACACATTTCACACTTAATTTAAAAATTACATTCATTTTCAACTCAGTCAAAATAATTTTTAATTATAGTACACGTCATACACCGTAAAATTAATCAAGTGATATATATAAATTTTGAAATATTTGAGTAAAACATATAATTTTCATAGAATTTTATATCGTGCATGTAAATTTTTTTTTTAATATTATATCCCACGTACCAAAAATAACTGTCCAATATTGTAAATATGACATAAGTTGTTTTATGAGTAATTATTCAAAAAATTATAAGTACTTTATGTTACTATTGGTTTTTTAAACTATCACAACTATTTAACTAAAGAAAATTACGAGTTTATGTTCACAATCTCGTAATTGTGGAGTTTGCATCCTCTTCTTAATGAATTAAATAAAGAAAATTAAAAATCAATATTTTTAGTCATCTAAAGGCATTAATTTTCGTGATTTCAGAGTTTTGGGATTCGACAATGATATTTTCAATAAGTACGACGACTTAATCGAAGATTATGATCAGCAACTAGTTCGAAAACCATAAAGTTTTTGAAAATCATAAATTAACAGTTGAAATTTTTTTAATTTGCAATAATGATAACATTGACCACCAAACTGTTTTTTTTTTTAGAAAAAAATGATAAAATGAATCACATGTGCTTAAATATTTTTAGTTACGAACAATTGAGATCTTCAATAACTTATTTTTATTGTGTCGTGATATTTATTAGCTATTGAACATTTATGAAATCCTCATAAAAGTTCTTCGCTAATGATGCTTGAGTGTTTCTAGTCAAAATTTAAGCGCGAAAGATTAAGAAAAACATCAGTATTAATCCGGTTGACATTTTAAAACTAAAAGTTCGGAGAGTTAACTTATCACGCGTGTCCGTTCAATGTGGCAAATTAAACATAAACGGAGGAATTGAAAAAATCAGATAACGTTGTCACCGATGAACTGATTCAAACTAACGACCGAGATGAGACCTCTAACTGAGTCTTAAAAAAGTGTTTTGCCTACAAATTACATCAAAATAAAGAAAAACACTAAATATATGTGTAATTATGGCATTTTGTAATTTTTTCAGCTAAGAAGCTACACTTAATCAAAAAAAAATTTGCAAAAATAGAAAGTTTTGATCAATGCTAGCTGATGAAGTTGTCACCATCAAAAACTTTAAATCAATAATTGAAATTGCTAAAAATTAATGTTTGAGTGCAGATAAAGCTAAAGTTCATCAATCAAATATCGCAATCAGAAATAATCAGGGTTGTTAAATTAATAATTCAGATGGAGATTCCATTTGCAAATCTAACTAAAATTGTCAAAAAAATATAAGTAATCAAGAGCCAGAGGGACTGAGAATTTTAATTTTGATTTATTAGATGAATTTTCAGAAATATAAATTAGTAATTACATTGCATGTTTAACCTTACCTTCTTTCACATTGCTCGCAAGCTCTTGTATTCTATCTCAAAGCAACGGCTCGATGATCCATAATCGAAAACAAGTGCAGTAGATGATGACGTTGATCATAGGTCGCAGTGTGTTACATCTGGATCGGCGCCGTCACATCTAGAGCGTATACGTGGAGGCTTACGTGGCACTGACATCACAGGTGCTCAATGACGAACGGAGGGGATCCCAAGGCGAAAGGCTATTATCGAAGAGGCCACACCGAAGAGCTCACGACGAACTGCCCGCATGCAATATGAGGTATAGGACTCTATACCGCTTTTAAGAGGCATGACCCCCCTCCTCCTAGAAAGTACTATCCGTACAGCCGAGGTCATGATGCGTCAGCCTAGTAGATATCATTAGCTTGACACCAGAGATGGAGCCCATTTCCTTGAATTGACTTTCCAGAAATCAAATCAGAATACAAAACCTCATTGTAACCAGGGTTTTCAAAACCGGACCGGACCGGGCGGTTCGACCGGTTCAACCGGGAACCGGCCCAAGCTGGTTCAACATTAGAACCGAAATCAGCTAAAAACCGGGTTGGACCGGTAAAAACCGGGTTGAACCGGTAAAAACCGGTCCAACCGCCAAACCGGTCAAACCGGAATTATTATTTGAGTTTCTTATTTTATTTTTATACATTGATATTTGAGCATTAATATTTTAATATTAATATTATATTTTGAATAATAATTTTTTATATAATGGATGTTTAACTGATTTATTAATTTTTTCATGAATTTATTTCGAATTGTTATAAAAGAGAGTATTTTTTTATCATATTTTAAAAATTAGTCTCACATTTAGAAAATTTATATTTAATTATGATGTAATTATTAAGTCATCCGGTTGAACCACGGTTCAACCGGTTGAACCGATAAAACCATGAACCGGTCGATTGACCGGTTCGATCTTCGGTCCGGTTTTGAAAACCTTGATTGTAACAGGGAGAAAGGAGCAGATTCTTTTTGGATTCTCTGTCCGAACTTTTCTCGACTCCATTTTCTTCCCCACCTCATTGTAGTTAGCTTGTAAAAGCATATATCAGTGAAAATTTTTGAAGCCGCCCAAACGGCACCGTGATTTTTCCGCTTATTCGATTTTCCACGTAAAAATTCCTCTTTCGATCTTCTGGTTGATTTCGAGCCTCAACACAAAGATACAAATGAAGCTACTTAAGGTGAATGAAGTAGAGTTCAGTGAAATGCTATTGAGCCTTTTGTTAATTTTGTTGTTGTCATTCGTGGCCCTCGATTCTGATTACAGATGAATATCTAGATTTGAATCATTTGAGCCTTTAGTATTACATGCATGCTCTCAATATTTTAAGAGGAATTTTCATAGAAGACACATCCCATTTCATAAATTAAATATTAGACACCTAATTCGTAATATTTATTGCTCGACATTATTGTTTTAAATACATGTCTAACACATCAGGTATCATCAAAATTGCAAGAATGACATGAACAAATTATGATATTTTCAAATTTTAATAACTTTGAAAATTTGTGCAAAAGTAGAAGCATTTATAAGTTAATTTAAGGGATAATTATAGTAAATAGCATTTGGGTCCCTCTTATTTTCATTTATGTGCATATAGATCATTCTATTTTTCAAATTAAGCAGAATGATTCATCAATTTAAGTAAAATGCAGATAAATCTTTTTTTGTAACCGAAGTTACCTTTTATCGAAAAAAAATCTATGAGAATAGTTATCGAACAATTATCATTATCAAAAGCCATGAAAATGATTATTTTTTGTTATAAACATAATATTTGTTACTACAAAAGGACCCATCTATATTTTATTTAAACTACTGGACTAATCCACTTAATTCAAAACTAAAGGAACTTATATGTACAGAAGAGAAAACAAGAGGGTCTCAAATGCTATTTACCCATAATTATATATAAACAATTTAAACCCAAATGTCCCAAAATGCAGTTAATAAAAATTAGGTGTAATTATGTAAATAAAAAATCTTAAGTATCAAGCATGATCTTACATATTTAGAGCTGAACGAAAATTTATTATTTGCTAGAACATAAGAAAATAAATGATTCATATGACTGACCCTACCTAGTAGGATAAAAGCATGGCTAGTTGTTGTTGTTGTATGCATGCCAATGCTCCAAATTCTACATAGTAAATTCAAACAAAGGCTAACAACCCATTTGAGCATATAATTCAACAGCTTAGTTTATCAACAATTATAACAGCTTTAAAAATCACTTACTGACTCACAGCACAGTTGGATTCTTTTGACTCTTCTACCTTTGTCACAGCTCTCTCATAAATGATCTGAGTAACATTGCAAATTGAATGTTCTTAGCAGCTTTTTGTTCTTCTTGATGATTTTGAGCATGAGAACCTGCCTAATATAGCAAATTCCCATTGAGCTCTGCAGCTGAACCAAATCCGGTCTCGAATCTGACCTGATTCGATTTTTCGAATTTGATAGCATGAAACCAAAAGCAGCAAATGGAATCAGCTCTACCTGAGCTTGAAGATTTTATATGATTTCGATTGTGTCAAATCTTGATGCCTCCAACCTTCTAATACTTGTCATCTCATAAGAACTAAATTTTTTTCTTCATTCAAAGTGCAGAGGCAGTAGTTTTCATGACTCTTCTACCTTTATGTGCTTCACATCTCTTCCTTCCAGGTACTGGAGATCTCATGCAAACCAACCCACCACTTAAAATAACACCACAAACTGGCAAGTCGTCTTCTTCTTTTGGGTCTTGTAAAGTTCCCATTAAACTCATCATCTTTGCTGTCTTTCTCATTCCCTTGTGTTCTTCACACCTTTTCCTTCCAGGAACTGGTAGCCTCCGACAAACACAACCATTTCCGTTGATAATTCCACATATATTGCTTACTTCAATGGATTCGTTTACTTCTTGATCAGAGGAAATAGCAACAACCATTGTTTCTGGTTTTCTCCAGCAAAGAAAGCCATTCTCCTCTTTATCATCATGGCTGAGGTTTCGTTGATCTGCTGTGGCTCTCCTTCCTTTGTGTAGTTCACATCTTTTTCTTCCATGGGCTGGCGTCTCCATGCAAAATGAGCCATCTTTCAAGATAATTCCACAAAAAGAATTCTTCTCGGAAGTTGAACTGAGCCCACTGATTTTCTTGCCCTTGTGATCCTCACATCTTTTTCTTCCTGGTGCAGGGCTATTTCTGCAAACTGACCCATGGCCTGTGGCTACCCCACAGATAATTTGATCATTATGAAAAGAGTTACCGAATAGCTGTATCTGTGAACCAGAAAATTTGATGATTCGAGGAAGAAGAAAGCCTTTGAGACCATGAGATGGTGATTCCTCCTCGAGAAGTGGCACACTAGAATCAATTTTCATCCCTGCTTTCTTGTCGAATATTGCATGTTTCCATTGTTGCATAGTTTTCAGAGGACTGAAGACTGAAGCCTTATGGTTTAATTTTGAAAGAATATCAGCATGGCGGCACGCGCCATTACCGCGCTGATTCCATGCATAATCAAAGATGCAGAGCAGTTCAGACTCAGTCTTCTCAGCTTCTTTCTTGTTGTTAATCTGTCAACATGAATTGCACTCTTAAGTGGCGGAAAGTCAAAAATCAATAAAAAATGTCAAAACCATGAAGAAACCAAAAAAATGGATATAAAAATGTTCAAATTGGCCAAGAAGCTATCACATGAAAAAAGAAACAAACGACAAAGAACATCATCATGATCCTCATGATCATCAATTCCATGCCAACTATTCGTGGTCCGCTGCATAAATTCTACTGCATGTGAGCTGCCTCATAATTACATGAATTCTATGGTACGACCTTTTGCTTATATCGCAAATAACTGCAAGAATTTCATGCATCTTTTGGACAACTCATTTCCATATTCAAAAACACAAACAAAATAAAACATACAAAGTGGATTAGAATGCACTTACTGGAGTCCATCTAAATAAAACAGAATAGCCTTTTGCAAAGATATCTCTAAACAGCCCAGGTCCACACTGTAAAGAGGAACTTTCATAATATTTCCGACCGTTAATAGGATTTCCATGATCCAAATGAGAACCTGAACGGCCATATTCTTGGAGCCTTATCCTAACATTATCAGCTTGCCCGAGGTAGACGACGATGATATCATCAGTACCAGGCTTCTGAGAGGATCTGGATCTGTGGCCGTCATTTGTGGGAATTGAAGCTAGGCCAAGCTCATAAAGACCAGGGCATGAAGAAGCTGCAGGAAGATTATGGATTCTATATCTTTCAACTCCATCCTTGCCTAAAGAATGATCCGCCCAATCTTCTGGTCCAATCAAAATCTGGATCAGAAAACATTTGAGTGGGAAATGTGACATATGATGAGGGAAGGAGAGGCAAAATTAGATCTGAATGAGCATAATTTATAGAGAAATTAACCTGCTATTGGTTTAGCATGTAGAAGCAATGGAGACTACAATAAAGAATGTAATCATGACAATTTCTACATAGTACTTGCATTGTTTTGATATTTAACGGGGGTTTATCTGTTTCCTTTTAGATTTTGGTTACTTGTAGATTCTGGCCTTTCTATCGTTTTGGAGAGTTTTCACCATTTTCTGCTTCCTATGCTTTGATATTCTAGCTTTTATTGTTGTTGATAAGTATTGATTTATTTCCTTTTGATTGTATGGGCAACTCTTACAAGTAGGCCAAAAGTTTTTCTTTGATAGACTGATAAATTTAATAAACAGTACTGCCTCTTCAAAGTTTCTCTTTTTTTCTCTCTCCCCTCATCTCTGCTTTTTTCCTCTTTTTTTCACTTTCTTCTAATTCCCCTCTTCCCTTGACCGTTCCATTCGAGATCAGAAGCTTGTAAAGTTCAGTAATGCAGTTGCCGTGCTTAATTTATATGTGGAATTAAAGGGTTTGCATGAAATAAAAATTAAAAAAGGGATAAGGAAACATGTTTTTTCGAGCCCTTATAAGCAGCAAAAAATGATATGTATAATCAGGTGAACATATATACAGATTTTCTGTGAACCCATCTTCATTCAACCAAAATATGGCTTACAAATATAGATTAAATAACTCAGAGCTATTTAAGGACTCAAGCATGCAGAAAGCATGGGGATAAAAATAGTAGAATCTTGGAGATGCTAGTAAAGAGAAGAATAAACCTAGGCACCACAAGCAACAGATTGATAAAATAACATGTTGGCAAAACGAAATATAAAAAAGCCAGTAATGAAGCTACAATCATTTCAATTTGGTCTTAAAACAGCCCATAAACACAATGGTTTTACAGAGGAATCTTAATACCTGTGAAGTTCAGAATCCATTTGTTAACGTAGGAAAATTAAACTTTGACAGGGACTAAAATAGAGCAAAGACCACAAAATCATGATTTTGTAGGAGTAAAATGTGTAGGTATGTAGGTTTTAGTGCTCAAAAACCAAGTGAGAATTAACATAGGAAAAAGCAGCAATGAACTTGCAGTGTTAAAAGATTATTTAGCATCAGCATGCAGCCAACCTGATCAGGGAAAAACAGATACTTAACTCCATGATGTGGTCTAACATCACGCATGCCTACACAATCACGTATTATGGTCTGATAGATAAATAGACATTCGAAATTGATCAATTAACTTTCCAAGGACCCAAAAATATGTTAGAACTTAAATCAGTTTAGGTTGTAAGTTGTAAACTTAAAAGCTTGTTGGTAGTGGCGCATCTAATAAGTTTAGCTATCTAACCAGCCTTCATGGCTTCACTTGATATATTTCCAAATAGCAAAGCAGCAAGATTTTACAAAACTTTAAATTTTTTAGCTCAAGTGCCACGGAGATCGATACTCAATTTATGCTCAAAATTGAGTATCATAACCTCATTAATTTGTGGCTTTACATGATTTTAGACAAGCATGAGACTAGAGTTATGGAGACAGAAAGAGCCCAAGCAATCATTTTGGCTTAGCATGAATACCCAGTTAATACGAAGTGAGAGGTAAGGTTGAGATAAGACCGAAGGAGGGGGATCATGGAGGCTGACCTTGGACATCCAAAGCTAATGCAATCAGCTTAAAAGAAGCTAGGCACCAAGTAATATTATAAAAATTAGACTGAATTAAGAACTGGATGAGTGTACAATCATGGTCGGACTAGTTAAACTTATCATCAAACTGGTATAAATTGCTATTATTTTAAAATTCAAAAAGATAATAATATTGATAAAAAAACTGATAAATGTCAAAATAGCAAATATATTCATCCTACCAATTCATTGTTATTATTAAAGAGTAATAAATATTATAATTTAAATGAACTTGATTTACAATGAGGTTTTAGCATCGAACTAGATCGAGTGTGGTGCCGGTTCACGGTTGGACTGTTAAGACCAGTCGGTTCGATCTTATTTTTACAACACTAGCACCAAATAGAACTCAAAGCATTTTGTTCCAACATATTAAAGATGATATTTATTAGCAGATTGGAACTGCTCAACATCAGCAAGAAATAACAGAGAGACTTCATAGAAAATGATGAGATTTAAGGGAAAGAATGTGGGATAATGATAGCATTCCATATGAAGTCGGACACAAACATTACTAGGAATAAAATTAAACAAGATATACATGATTGGTTAAGCATTTACCAAAGAGAACTTAAGATGGACTATTAAGGTTCTCGTTTTGGTTGGAATTAAAAACAAATCACCAAAACTTTCTAAAAATATTTTCATTAATATTTATATTTATTTCACACTGTACATAAATTTAAGGAACATGCTATGTAGCTCAAAAGAGTTCTAGGATTTTTTGACAAGATGTTTGCTTGATCGATTAGCTGATCGATCAATTCATCTATATCAAAGCAGTTTAAAATGAACCTGTTGAGTATCCAATGATTATTTGCTTTAATCAATTGATCGATCAAAGGCAATTCTAGGGCAGTTATCACTAGCCATTGGAGACATTTTCTATATAATTGGTTGAAAGATTTTGGAGAATGTTAATGAATTTTCAAGACATTATTTAAACTCTTCTTGCTGAGAATTAATCTTCTTTGTGAGTAAGAAATTAAAAGTTAATTAAGGGTAGATTAGAAAGCAATTGGTGGATATTAAGTGATCAAGGTGCTTATTTGATGATCCTCTCTCTCCAAGCTCTTCAAGGTCAATTCTAGGAAGGAGTGAGATTAGTTTGTTTATATTAATTGTATATTCTTGTATTATTTTAAGTTTTATTAATTTTCTCACTTAATTAGTGAAGAGGGCTTCTAATTGGGTGATCAAAGAAAAGGCTTAATGGATCTTTCATGCTAGTTATAAAGAGAAAGGGCTAGTGTGAAGAGAGAGCCCCTTGAGTGAAAAGGGGAGGTGCTTAGTAGTCCTTTTGAGTAAAGAGGAGGGCCTCTTAGTATAAGAGATGATTGTATTAAGCTTGCTCTATATTCTAGTTGAGGGGTGCTTTTAGTGGATAGTTAGTTGGTCTGCCTCTGGGATCTATTCACCCCTTCTAGAATCTAGATCCATTCCTAAATCTTATACTGATGACATGTTTAGATAACACTATGAAAATTATAAAATTATCACTCTAAAATGGCATCTAAATGTCACTCAAAATTTGATAACATCTAGATGTCACTGTAATTATAATGGAATGGGGCGAGATTGGATTAATTTTTTATTTTCTTCTTTTATGCTTTTAATATAATGATATTAAACTAAACAAATAATAATTTAAAGATAATATAAACATCTAGAAAATATTAACATCTGGATACTGAACCAAATGCCCTCTTAGGCCCTGTTTGGTTGGAGGCCAGGCCATGGCCAAAATGGCTTCCAATGGGTTCCAACTATTTTATTAAAAAAATAATAATAAAAAATTAAATATAATGCGTTAAAAATTGTATAGGTATAATATAAAGTGAATTTTTATATTAAAGTTTATGTATTGAGAATGAACAATGAAAAATTCTTTTAATAAAATAGTTGGAGGCTATTTTGGCTATGATCATGACCAAGATGGTCTCCAACCAAACAGGGCCTTAAGGTAATGATAATATAAGATGGCCTTCGAATACCCTAAATTCAATTTTATACGATGCCAAACTATAATATTTGTGAAGTTGCTGGCAGTAAATAACCTATTCACAGATTTACATATAGCGATCATCTATCATTAAGAAGCAGCAAAACCCTAATAGCTTCATTAGTACTTGAATCAGAGATACATGTAACGATCATCTATCTTTAAGAAGTAGCAAAACCCTAATAACTTCGATTCTGCAGGACAAAGTCCCAACACTATTCATTACTCAGCAATCCATCTCCACCTTTCCCCTGTGCCCCTTGCTATCGTCCTGCTCAAATTAAACCCGAAAAAAAAAAAAAAACTTAATTGCAGATCGAACCTCCCATTTGGAGAAGACGGAGTCGTGCATGGTGCGCTTGCAATCCTCCCTCTTCAACCTCGCCATCATATCCTGGATCTCGCCGCCTTCTCCCTCGCCGTGTCTCGCCCGATGCAGGCGTTTCCGTCGGGACCCTCGGCTCTCAATTCTCGCCAGTCGCTTCCACAGTCGTCAGAGCATCTCCCTTTCATGACTCACACCTCAACGGTCCAAGATTTGAAAAAGTAGTAGGACCCAAAAAGGGGCAAGTAATAATTTCACGCTTGCCCTATCAAGGAAAAAAAAATTCATATTTCTTTACTCTATGCTTCATTTGGTTCAAGGCAAAATTTTTACTCAATATAAATTTCAACTATAAAAATTAACTTTATTTCACATTTAATATAAATTTGAATATTAGAAGTTAAAGTATTTCATATTTTACACACTTTTTAATATTAAAATAAATTTTTCTTCTATTAAACTTTAAAAATAATTTTTTTTCTTTTATCTAAAAAAAATACTCGAACCAAACGAGGCTTTATGCTTAATTTGCATACCTATATGTAATTTTCGAGTTGATGCTTTCATCTATAGAGGTGTAACGATGTGATCAATTTGGTCCCTTATTAATTTTTTTTTTAATTTTGAATCCTCTTATTTCAGATTGCATATTGAGTATCAACTTGACTTTTATGTTTGGTATTTTGATGATGACACTATTGAAGATGATAGTACAAATGCTGCTAGGGCAATATATATTATATGTAAGAAAAGTCCTTCGTTAGGTTTATACATGAATGTCATAAAATCTATGCTATATTGGCCAGTCATCGACTCTCATCACATGAATCTTACTTCACCAGGAATTACTCAGTAATATGGTAGTATGAAACTTCTTCATGCGGATATTAGTTATGATGCTACATTTGTCACAGATGTGACTCGTCATTGTATTATCAAGGTGATGACTTGTATGGATCGACTTTCTCTTTTAGCGAATCCTGAGCGATTTTAAGTATTTCATTAGCTGTGGATGTGAGCTCTTATGCCTTTTATGCTTCTTGTTATTAGGCTACTTTCCTTCTAACACTCTCATGTCCTTCGTCGTATTGTCTATCTAACTATTGATTTGTCATTAACTCAATGAGAAGATCTTGGTGCTCTAGTGAGATGCTTGCAATCATATCATCTGAAATAATTGCCCCCTATATTCTTTCGTGAATCATTTATATAATTAAGTTGCAGCCCAACTATCCGCTGATTCAACGCTCCCCCTTATGTTTTAGATTGGTGCTCCAATGTCTGATTGCTGATCATATTCAGGATTTCTTATTGGTTACACCATTGTTAGGTTATGATCAATTATTTTTATCCGTTGAGTATCACGCCATTCTTCGCTATAGCTTGTTGATTCCTATGTTTATTGGAGATCAGTATTGTCCTTTTGTATCCCATTGAGCTCTTAGATATGTGGGAATATCATGTTGTTCACTATACATCTCATCCTGATTATGCCTTTTAACACGATGTTGTATGTAATACTTTGATTGATATTCTTGGATATTATTGGGTGAGGTTCTATTGCCTTTTTAGGTATCTGAGTCTCAATCTGTATGTTCTATTAATATTTTAATTTATAATTGATCTGAGGGCACTAACTTCTGTTTTGATGTCACGAGTATTTCACCATTAACATTTAGTGCTGCTACTATCCTGGATGATTCTCTTTGTTGGGAGGCAGCTAGTTGTATTACCACTCGCAAAATTAAAATAATAATTTATGACTTGTCATGCTTATGATGCTAATTTTTAGTTATTCACATTCGATACTTTTTGCTATTTGACTCTTGAAGCTACCTCATTCCTGAAGTATGTGCAATATCTTTGAAAGATAACTTATGAGTAGCCTAGTAGCCTCTCAATTTATTTTTTATCATATTAATATAATTATTCAAAAAGACATTATAGCCCAGTTGTTAAGTTGTATGTAAGACAGATACTTTTTAAGTTTTGTATTTGTATTTTTTGTAGATTTGCAGCAATTGACTTATACAAACAATAAATTAAATATGAATTTCATTCATGAACTGTTCTTTCATTGAAGGGTAAAAAAATTCCTCCATTTTAATAATTTTTTTGAAAAATTATTGATAGATCTCTATAGTTTACCTGTAATTACACTTTAGGTTGAAGTTTTTAAAAACTCTTTTATTAGATTCCTATATATACCTAATATTACTTTAAAATGCCTAAATGAAATCCGGTACATATATAGATAAAATATCTAATTAGATAATTTCTGTCGATATCTAGAAAATAATTATTGATTTATTATAAAATTTTTATTTTACCTTTTTCTCTTCTTTTCATCCCCTTTTTCATTCACCATCTCCATACCTGAGCAAATCCCAACCCCAATTGCTACTCCTTATTCACCGACTACAAAACTCGAGCTCCCTATCATCATCTCCTTCCATTCCTCGTCCTTTACCTCCTTTCTTCTCTATATCCTCTTTCTTCACTGCTATTGAGTTTGTGCTCACAGTTGCTACATTAAAGAGGCCACTTCTCTCTTTATTTCTTTTGTTCTTAGGTGGGCTAAGATGGGAAAGATCACGAACAACAAGACCAATTAAATAGTCGCTAGACGATGCAAAGGAATAGTCTCAAGCATCAACAATATCAAAGAGAAGGGGAGATCCTGCCTAAGAGAAGTTACCTGACCTAATGGCAAAAGGACAGATCGGTTGAAAAATCGTATTCGATGTTTGTACTTAAGGCATGGGCTGACGTCCGTTAGAGCGGCAGATCCTAGTGGGAGACGAAGGCACCTTGCATAGGAGAGATCTGTATCGTGAGTAGATAACAGAGACTGCCTTAAGATTACGAGCAGGCCTTCTGGCCCTCCGCTAGCCAAGTGAGCTTGTGGAAAGGCTCCAAGTATTGAGAGAAAACCACGCCTGCCAGGCATAACTTGGCTCGGTAGCCTCCGTATATGGATTGAGGATAATATATCGATTAGATGTAATATTAGAAATTTGTTTGAGATAATCATAGAAAAACTTTATATAATATTAGATAAGCTCTATGAACTAAAGAGAAAATTTTTAAAAATATATATAAATTAAATTATAATTATAAGTAAACCATGGGATCCTATTAATAATTTATTCTTATTTGTGTAAGCAGCATAATCCACATCAAATGAAAATATTGGAGTAGTGCTTCATTCTTTGGGGAGTTATCCGTATCAATTAAATTTGTCTTTATTATTCATTTTACCAATAAAAATTGAATATCTTCGTCTATCAACATCAATTTTAATAAATAATTACAATTCACTTTCAAATTAAATTTACATTTATTATCATTAAAAATTGTTTTAATTATATAGTTTCTATAAAATCATATATTAACTTCTATTATTTTGTTTGATAAACTTTTAGTTAAAATTTATTATAAAAGTAAAACTGTTTAAGTAGAAATTATCTGCAGCTTAAGAGTTCTGTCGCCGCCGGCCTCAGAAAGGTCCGATGCCCGCTCGCGATGCCCGCATAAGAAAAAGATGTAAATAGCAGAGTGATGCTCGCGTGAATACGCTATCGCTTCGCGAGAATACGCTGCCGCCGGAACCAATGCAGCTCCGCGATGCCCTAATATGAAGGTCGATGGTTAAATGATGCGATCAATGGCTAAAAATTTGTTGAGATTTAACTATGATTAAATCTTCTAATAGAATTTATTGCAGGATGTGAAAAATGAAAAAATAGTTATTTTAGATGTAATAATTGTAATATTTTGAGATTTATAGTGAAATTCGTAAATTAGCTCAATTTCTATGTCTACCGTGTAAATCCCTAAAAAATATTATAATAATTTAAAAATATTTTATTGGCAAAACTTATATATATAATATATATATTATGTTTACATTCTCTTCTTATTCCCCTGCATCAAACGGCATTGATCAACTTGTACAAAACGTTTCATACCATGCTGGGCTTTCCAGACTCCGACGATCGCCGGAATCCCCTTCGCCGGAGGTCACACCTGCTCCTTTTCCCTGATGCCAGCGGGCTCCAACTCCTCGCCACCGATCAACCCAATCCTCCATATTTGTTAGAAACTCCTGCCGTCGGGTACCCCGCAGGGGGCCAGAATCCGGCGGACCCCGGGCCCGGAGCCTGGGGTCTGCACGAGGCAGCACCAGCCGGCGGCGACGGGCGCGGGATCGGGCTCGGCCTCGGGCTCTGCACGGAGGGCCTCGGCTGCGAGAGCTGCGACGGAGGGACCGAGATCGAAGACGACGGCGGCGCGCCGGCGTCGGCGGAACTGCGCCGCCAGCCGGCGAGGCGACGGCGAGAAGAAGTGCGGTTCCCGCCGCCGCTGCGGTGGCTGACGGGGAGCGGGGGGCGGCGGTGGAGCCGGTTTATGAAGGCGGAGCGGCGGGACGGGCGGTTGGTGCTCCGGGAGTTCGAGATCAGTCCGCCGCCGGAGATCTTCCGCGCCTCCCGCCGCGACGGCAGGCTGCGGCTTCAGCTCGTCGGGAAGCAGGGCGAGGACTATTAAATTTAAAATCTAATTCAAATTATTTCTGCACAATTCTTTTTAGGGCAAATTACATCCAGGTCTTTGAATTTAGCACTTAATGTCACACAGATTCACATTTTTTAAATTATAATATCAAGTCCTTGCGTTATAATAAATATCAAATAGATCATTTTTTAATATTTTTTAAAATTACCATTTTACCCCCCTACCCCTCTCTCTTCTCCCTATCCACCGGCAGCCGCCTGACCTACCGGCGTCCTCGCGACACATCGGCGGCCGCCCGGCCCGCGTGCGTTCTGCGGATCTGAAGGAGAGAGAGTGGCAGGGGGTGAAATGGTAATTTTAAAAAATATTAATAATAAAAAAATAGAAAATAGACTTATTTGATAATTTATTAAAACTCAGGGACCCCGATGTTTAATTTTAAAAATATAGACCTGCATGATATTAAGCGTTAAACTCAAAGACCTGGATATTTGCATATTAGTTTATGAGGTCTTAGCATTTTCACATACTGGTCCATAAATTTCGAATAGTAATCCTTAGGTCCCTAAAATCTTAAAATTTTTGCAAGCTAATCACCCGATTATAAATCGTACTGCTTAAATCCCAAAGGATAGTGATCTATTGCTATATCCCTTATCGCCTATAATGTTCACATTCAAACACGGTGACATGTAGAAGGACCCAATAATAATAAATTATAAACCTCATGGATCTAAATTCTATGATTCATAATCTGTGGACTAGCATGAAAAATACTAAAGACTTAGAAAACTAAATGTTGTGATTCAAAATTTATGGACCAGTGTAAATCACTAGGAATTTATATGCAATTTATCTTTTTTTTTTAACTTATTTTATGTTAAAAAATTACTTATTGAAATGAATTTAATTTACATTTACTCACTCATATTTAAATAATTTTATAACTAAAAGGCCTTTTTATTTTAATTCTAAAATTAAGTTACATGCGTACATTACATATGAAAATGTCATTGGGAGTGATTTTTAAAATTGAAAATGTGTGGGATGTTATATGAAAATGTGCATCTATATGTCAAATAATTTGGATATATTTGCCTATTTTATCTGAATATTCGATGCCTCTTATTTTATGGCTCATAAATATTTGGGATAATTATCTACATGCCACACCATTTCGCTTTATTTATACGTTACTCATCTATTCTTAATTAATTACGCTATGCACAGTTAAAATATTATAAAATCTTACATACACATACTTTTACTTGTTTTCATTATATCGAGCAATTATAAATTTTTCAATAACCTAGCTATAGTTAGGTTATAAAAAATCTGAACCGTTCATCATATTATTTTAAGAATATTTAAATATATTTTGAGTGAAAATCTTAAAACTTTGATGTTTAGGTTGTGGTAAGGGAAGGAAACATCCGCAATGTAAATTGATTTTAGAACAGATCAGCGCTTTAGTGTGACATCAAGCAAGAAAAAAAAGTACTATTAAGGGTAAAAATGTAATTTTAATGATTTACTAATGAAATATTTTTTTTCAAATAAATTTTGACTAAATTTTAACTTAAGTGTGTGTATGTAAAATTTTATAATATTTTGAGTATACATAGTATAATTAACTAAGATTGAATAGGTAATACATAAATAAAATGAAATTGTGTGGCATGCAGATAATTATCCCTAAATATTTTCAGAGTTTTATTTGCCAATACAACTTGATAAAGTGAATAAATAAATAAATAAATATATATATATATATATATATATTTTAGTGCACCAAATTTTCTAAAGGAATAATAATTCAAATATTAATTAACAAGACAAAGTAAATAGACATCCTAAAATGTGTATTTCTTATATGCTGAATTAAATGGAGCTATATTGCCTTTTTTTTATGAAATACATTTTATATGAAATTTTTTAATACAAATAGAAATTTAAAAAAATATTTCTGTCTTGCATGCAGCTTATATTGTTGTTTGGATCCTTAACTATTATAAAAGTTTAAGCAGATCTGAAAGACGTAATAATTTACTTATTTTACACCTAATACCCACTTGTCGAATTCAATTATTTTTTTGACAGTAGCACACACTCCCTCTTTGGCGCGAGGACCAAAACATGACCAAAATAGTATTAGTTTAAAAAATAATAATAAATAAAATATTTTAATTATTTTACACAAATTTTAATATAAAAAATAATATTTTACTTCACATACTCAATAATTTTTAATAAAAATATAAACTTTATTTCACATCTTAGATCAAAATACTCGACTTAAATATTTTGATCTAGAATGTGATATAAAGTTGATATTTTTATTTTAAATTATTGAGTATATAAAGTAAAATAATATTTTTTATATTTAAATTTAATGATTTAAAATATTTATTTATTATTATTATTATTATTATTATTATTGTTTTTTAAATTAGTATCATTTTGGTCCTCATGCCAAACAAGGCTTATAGGTAGGACAGGTACTAAGCCAGTGACGATAGAGGTGGCAATTTTTGACTCGACTTGAGTTCGACTCGAATTCACTAGGTATGGGTCAAGCTTATAGACGTTTATAGAGTATTTTTCATAAATGCCCAATCTGAACCCGACCTGACCCGACCCGATTATATCCAACTCGAACTCTTTAATAAACAAGTTAAAATTCATGACTCATACTTGAAATTTTCAGGATCAGGTTCGGGTCGGGTTCACGAGTTGGGTCATATATTGCCACTCATGATATGGTGATGGCGATGCGACAATATTGATTGGAGTGTCGAGTACTTGCCAATCTATTTTTGAACGGACCATTTATGCTTGTCTTGAAACCGATCGAATTATTAAACAGGTCAAATCTTAAGACCCAATAACCCGTTTAATATTTTTTTGTTACATAAAACCATTTTATCAAAATACATAATAAACACCATGCTTTTATATTTTTACTTGATATAATCACAAAATTTATTTACCAAAATTCATACTAAAATTAATTTATCTAAAATTCATCTATCAAATCGATATTAATTACATTGATATTTTGTCGGCTAAATAAGAAAATTTTTTGTCTAAATGTTAAGTCTTAGATTCAAATCACACTGCTAGTAATTTATTAAATATTTTATTAAGCAGATTGATCCATCAACTCGAATAATGATCGACCATCAATTCAACTGAGTCGGATTTAAATCGAACAATGGTGTGAGTGCCTGCTCTCTTGGCTTATGGCAAGATCACAAGCCTTCTCAACAAGCCAAATTTCTAGATTTTCATTAAGGAAGAAAAAGAAATAAAAGGAAAGAGAAAATAAAGGGATTCTTTTGTGTGGTGCGATATTTACAATTTTTTTAACATAATAAATATTACTAATTTTAAATTTATAATTATAGCTATTTTTTATAAGTATTTTCATCGACTATGAATAGAACTTTAGAATTAACAGGAGAAGAACAAATTCTCAAATCACGTAGTTATTCAATACATCGAAAGGGGTAGAAATTTTTACAATTATTGTTACGTATTTTGGGGCTCGAGAAAATTAATAAATTTTATAAAAATACAGACAAGAAGATTGTCAAGAGCAGTCTAAAAGACGGTACGTAACCAAAGATTTTAATCAATAGGATGCTTCGTAAAAAAAAGATTTATTATTGAAGAAGTGACTCGTCAATAATATTTTTTAACTTAAAAGGCAGAAAAGTCTTGTCTTTAATTGCCTTCTGTTTTTCTTTGACATTTTTTAGGCATTTTTGAATAAAAATGTCAACATATAAAATATCATTTGATCACATTTTAATATATAATAATATATTATCTCAAAAATCAGGTAAACATTATTGCCTTGGTCATTTTTTGGGTGGCCTACAATATAATATTATGAAAATTAAATATTTGTTTAAAATTTGGTCCAAATTGTTCTACTGATTCTCACGCGCTTGCAGTAACTCATTCATGGTGCAGAAAAAGGAGGCTTATTTTCTGCAAACTCTATTTTCTCTCATTTGTTACCTTTTATCTCTTTAATTTTTTTTTTTTGAATTAAAACTTAGTTAAAATGAATTTCAAAAAAAAATATTTCATTGATACGATTAAATTACATGTTTACCTTTAATAGTACTTTTTTTTCTTCCTCAATGCCACACTAAGCACTGATCTGTCCTAAAATCAATTCTCATCGCAGATATCTCTTTCCATTGTCGTCACCTAAACATCAAGATTTTAAGATTTCCACTCAAAATATATTTAAATGTCTTTAAAATAATATGATGAAAGGCTCAGATTTTTTGTAACATAACTATAATTAAGTTATTGAAAATTTATGATTACTCATTATAATGAAAATAAATTAAAATATGTGTATGTAAAATTTTATAATATTTTGAATATCCATAGAGCAATTAACAAAGAATGAATGATTAATGGATAAATAAAATTAAATGGTGTGACATGTAGGTAAATATCCCTTTTTTTTCATTATTCTTTGGTATCTTCATATTTTAATTACCCATTTTATACATATTTTTCGAGCATTGATCGCAACTTTGACGATTCATTCGGATCACACATGGACGGCACTCAAGTTTATAAAAGGATACATAGATAGTTTGTCGAACCAAGGCAATTCGATAATCTATGTTCGACATATCTTGCCACACCAACAAGTGTTGTTTCATTTTTCATCTAGATAACTTTATTCTTAAACGGGTAAAAAAATAACGACAAAGTGTAGTACAATAACATATAAAGCGGCAAATTTTAATCTGAAAAAAAAGCAAAAAACCAACTAGACAATACGATATTGTTAGCTCTATACTATCGGTTATGATTGTTGCCAACCTTTGAGGCCCTAAATAGAGAAGCCAAGCTATTGAGAGATAAGCCAAGCTATCGTATACAAATTAAGGCGTGTTTGACCCCCCTCAACCTACTCCAAGTTAGATACCGTATAGATATGATAACATTAATAAAAGTCTAACATTGATAACATTAATAATGTGCATCCTAATCCGACTAGCCAACCAATGGTTTTCATATGTAAGACCCAGTTCGGTCCCGAGAGAACTCCATACCATCGTATTAGAAGCAGATCAAGACAAACTAAACGAGCTAAAGTCCCTCCCTGATGCAAATTCTCTAGACTTCTTATATGGTCCTATGCATGAGGTTGATTTCATAAGCTCCATACAAAAATAAAATTAAATTCAGAAAGCATTTAGTTTATTGTTATCTCGATATTATGTTATGTAATTTAAATGTTCATTTTTTTTATTAATAATTTTATAATCTTATAAAAAAATTATTTATAAACATCATTAAACAAAACAATTATTTCCACTTTATAACATAAAATCACATCAAAATAATACTTATTACTATGTATACTTACATATGAAAACAAATTATTTCCATAGTGCCAATGCTGACTGTTCCTGTGACTGTACAGTTGTTGAAAGAGCTTTCAAACTATCACTTGAGCGGCTGCTAACCTGGCAATAGGAACCCTGCAGACACAAAATTATACATGTCATAAAATCATAATTATACATATAATGCTAATTGAATCTAAAACCTTAGTTGAATCTATAAATATATATAATCTACATATATATACTTTGTGAAATCATATGCAAGTCAAATCACCAAAATAGGCTCTCATAAGTATATATTTAGTTCATTGTGACTTCAAAAGAAATTATTTCTAGGGAAGAGAGCTGGTTTCAATGAAGGAGAAAAGTTAATTCGTATAGTTTTCAAGCAATGATCAAGTTGTAGTTTTGAATATAATTGCAAGTTCAGAATCACTTTCATCATTCACTTGTTTCCTCCAGTTTTGCTCTCAAGAATTTTCGAATATAAAACAACGGAAAATGATGTATAGCTCAAAAATAAATAAATAAATAAAAGACTTCTAAGACCTTTAGACTAATGGATAATGTTCTCATTCATTGGAAAAAATATTGTCTAAAGATTCTAGAAATCTTTCGATTTTTATTGAGCTACGCAGCATTGTTCTAAAATAACTTTTATACACATCATATGAGCCATTATGGCTTATATTTACATAATAGTTCATCCAAAATCCAAGCTAAAAGGCCTGGATTAAACAGCATCATAATCAGCAATGAATTCATGGTAAATCTTCATAGAATCAAATAAAAACCATTCACAAAGGTCATCACAATCAGCTGTGACGATTATGCTATCATAATCGAGTTACTTCTAACCTAACTGAGAAGATACGTTTTCCACTGATGTAGAAAATTTATTGGCATCACACCTAAATATCCAATATTTTCATCCATCACCACCTTCAAATGGAGCTAGAAAAAATGTCATCTTATTTTTTTTTAAAAATGACACATCATCTTGAAATCACAATATTTACATGTTTTAAAACATATAAAAATGTAATTTTTATACTTTAATATGGCATGTATGCAAATATTACTAAGGGAGCATTTAGTTCAACATTTCAATGCAATCTAAAAATTAATATTATTAATATTATCTAGAACTCCATGTTATATAGCAATTACATGTCAGCCCTAAAGAAAATATTTTTACTTATTTAATCCCCAATGTTACATATTTGCATGTCACTTTATACTTTGAATATATAATTATAAATTGCACCTATTTATATTGACGAATAACCAAATCTTTTCTCCTTAAATAAGAAGGGCTAGACTTTTCCCAACTTGATGAAGGTGTTGCAGTTTGTAATTATGCATTCAAAGTATAAAGTGTCATATGTAATCTGTAATTTTATGGTTAAATGAGTAAAAAGTTATTCTTTAAAGGTGATGTATGTAATTTCTCATAAAAGTAATCTACCCTTGAAATTTTCGACCTCCAAATTACATCGGGGTCCCTAAATTTAAAGCATATTATCACTTAGGTCTATAATTTTAAAAATTTAATATCTGGGTCCCTGATTCAAATATATATATGGAATTCAATTTCCGTTGGGTGTCCCCCCTAAAATTGGCGATCATGGAGCTCCGCTGAGGACCGTAGAAGGGCAACCAACGAACTACTTGTGGCCTCACAACCCTTGCGTGGCCCTCGCGTGAGGCTGTGCAGCTGCTAGCCTCCCATGGTGGGGCCCGTCTACATGCCAACTTCCCTCCTCGCACACCCCTCGCGAGCAGCTGATATAGCCGTGTAGAGAGAGAGAGAGACGTGAAGGCCCGAGAAAGGAAAAGAGAGAGAAGCGTATTCTGGGTATTTTAAAAAATTTTAATATTAAAAAATTATAAAATGAACCTGATTTATATATATATATATATATATATATATATATATCGGAATCAGGAACCTAGATGTTCAATTTTTAAATCATGGACTTGGGTAATATTATTCTTTAAACTCAAGGACTTAGATGTAATTTACCCTTGCTTTTACTTACATCTCTACTTCCCTTGTTCTGAATTTCCTTAGTTCTCTACCATTCGTTTATCTGTTCATTAATGATGTGGAATCTAGATCTTACCCAACTTAGGGTGACATCTTAGATGTCATCTTAGTGTGGTAATTTTGTAATTTTTGACAATATAACATAAACAAGTTATCAAATGAAATAATTATTTTCTCTAAGTAGCATGGTAATATTACAATGACATTGAACCAAATATTCCATAATTCTATCATAAATTTTTAAAATCCGTTTTAAAATTCTTTTGCGCCAACCATTTTAACAAGTGACAACAAATGAAAGTATCAGGAAAATAACCTGAATGGCGAGCATGAAACATAGTCAAGTCCAGCTTCAGCAAAAAAGGCAACAGAAGACGGTTCTCCCCCATGCTCACCACATATTCCCACCTAATTCATTTGCACAAAAGATTATCACATGTAAGAAACTACACATATACAAATTCACAGAAGTAAACATTGTGGCTCACCTTTAGGTCAGGCCTAGTCCTGCGGCCTCTTTCAATAGCAATCTTGATAAGCTGACCAACTCCTTTCTGGTCAAGAACCTATTTAGGCAGAGGGGAAAAGACATTTAGAAAAAAAAAAAAAAAAAGCATTCGAGTAGAAAATAACCTTAAGCCTATTTGTTCACAAAATTTAATTTTAAAAAGGTTAAAATTAAATTTAGGTGAATATACTTTTTATTAAAAGAGTGAATGATGTGAAATAAAGCTAATTATTATGTTGGAATGTGTGATGGATGTGAAATAAAGTTAATTTTTTATTTTAAATTATGTGTATGAAGTGAAACATAGTTAATTTTTAATATTAAATTTTATGTGTGATGTGACATACTAGTTTAAATTTAACTGGGTTAATTTTAAACCCGTTGAACAAACAGGGCCTTAACCTTTAAGTATTTTTATTAATTATTACACGATTGAATAATATCCTCACCTAAATGATTCATTATTTTTCTTAATTACATGTAAGAGTAATGGGTCCACAAATAGTGCGAGTTGATGAGTCAAAAAAAAGATCCTTTTGGGATTTAATTAGATCAAGCTTTGAATCAAGTTTAGTTATGACCCGACCCATTGAAATACCTACATCGACAAATAGACTGGCTTGACCTATTGCGAACTGTCGCGCTAGTTGCGGGTTATCTTGCTCATCTGATATGGCTAGATCATGGTAAACATAATTTTACAGGCCAAATGTTATATAAATTTAGAAGATGAAATGTGAGTTGTACTCTTCGCTGCATGGTACAGTACTAATAACCTCATCAAAACAATTCATTTTTTATTGTTTACAATAGTCCATTCATCCAGCATCAACCCTCAACCTTTCATTTGATCTCAAAATAAGTTACTAGGAGTAGTACGTTGGAACCAAGTTTAGGCTGATAAACTGGTGGTGAACACCTTTCAACTAAAACCAATGGTAGGAGCTAACATTTGTATATTACAATCTCTACATATTGTTAATCATCCGAGGAGGGACAAATCTTATACGTATGATGTAGGACAGGTGAATGGTAATGCAATTTTAGAGATCAGTAAATTCTATGTTGTAAAATAATCACAAATTAATCCAAAAGTTTCAGTGTACAATATTGTGATGACTAAGAAATTTACCAAACTTGCCAAAAAAAACTGATTCTTCCGAATTTTTAAATAAATTGAATCGAAGGTAATTTAAAAAACTACCCACTCTGATTAGGGCTCAATTCAATTTTTAATAAATTAGAAACAAGAAATAGGATCACAAGTCTTCACAATATTTAACCAACTGTAATTAAATTTACACTCAATAATGACAGGTCACACAGATGAAACAAATTCAGGTAAATCTCAAGCTAGCAGAAAGATCCAGAGTATTCGACTTAATCAGGGTAAATGTTTGCTAGAATTTGTACTTGAGCCAAGAAATTCAAAAATCAATTTGCAATTTCTAAAGAACTTAGGGTTGCGCCGGGCCCATGAGGAATGCTCGGTTGCGCGGAAAGCAGGGCGAGCTCGCTCGAATGCAGACGCGCGGTCACTCGGAGAGCGGGTACTGGGCGCGGGTGAGCGAGTCAGCAAATAAGGGTGATCGCGCCGGCCAATGATCCTAATGCAGGCGCATATAGGAAGCAAGACGAATGCAAGCGCATGGACTAGTAAGCTGGGCGTAGGCACGTGAGTCGACGAACGCGGGGACAGACAAGCTGGGTGCGGGTGCACGGACCAGCGAGCAAGGCGCAAGCTCCTGTGATGATGGAGCTAATGTTGCTCGGACTCGACAACATCACAAATGATGCAACGAACGGTTGACTTGAGTTGGGCGGTAACTCAAATGAGGAGCGGGCAATCTATGATGTACATAGTAACTAAATTTTTGAAAAGATGATTAAGTGGACAGAAATGTGGAATAAGATTAATGCTGAGAGGGTGAAAGATGAATAGAATCAAACTCGGAGGGGATGAGCTTGAGCGAGTGAGGTTTAGGGATTCTCACCTAAGGCCCTAGTCTTTCCCTACATGGAATATCGATTCAATCCAGAATCAAATAATCACAAGAGAGAAGGCATCAATTTTCTTTCAATATTAGGAAAATAAAGATAACAAGGAGGCGTTTATATAGACCTTGATACAAACTGAGTCAATAAAGAAAAATATATAATGCAATAACTTCCTCACAGAAATGAGAAATACTAGACAACATACTTAAAATAACAATCATAAAAATAAAAACAACTAATACAGAATAAATGCAAGAAATAAAATCAACCCAAAATAGAATATCTCATCAATCAGAATGAATGGAGAGATTTTCAATCTGCTAAGTCAGCAATCCGCATCATCTATCTTTCCAAATATGTCCTGACCATCAGTCAATCTAAATCAAATCAGTGTGGCCAGATCTCAGTTATCGGCAATAAGCTCTGTCAGGCATGAATCGACGGTCAATCATGATGTTCCCACTAATGTACTTTAATAATCATCTCTTCACATGAGAATCCATTCATGTGAAATTTACTCCCCCTCCATTGGCCCATTTAACCCATCATATGCATGCCACAAAGATCCCATTCAACTACCAAGAGGTATAGTGAGTCATGCTTTTAGAATTTAATTTCTCGACCATAGTAAGCTTGCAAACCCATGGGAGCACCTTGCATAAACTGCATGATCCTGGCTAAACCACAGCTTTGATACTAGGTGAGTAATACTTTAGGGAACTAAGTTAAGCATACACAAGTAATGGGCTCCTTCCAACCTAAAAGCCTAGATCAATGAGTAATAGCAACATATGCATACAAACATTTTAACTAGTTGTTGATAATCCAATAAAGGATAATACTCATGTTTACTCCAACATTAGAAATACAACCATTTTACAGCTAACTATTACACTCAATATTTAATTGAACTCTTTTTTATGTTACAAGACACTTTTTTTCTAATTTTATTGAGAAATTTTTCAAGGTTCCAAAAAGATTCACTACCATCCATTCACTTAAGATCAACCTCCCAACTTCATCCGAACTTTGAGGTAGAAGTTGTATGAAATAAGTTGTAAGGACACTGACATTTTGCTCGCTCTATTTATTCTCACCTCAAAAGGGTCATTTTGCAGGATTCCCTTAGATATGTAGATTGGTAGAAATTTTCCAACATCATCTCTGCTGTAGCCAAAAGTCATCTGTGTTAAGTCATTTGTTCCAAAAGAGAAGAATTCTGCATGCTCCGCAATCTGCAAATAGAAGATCAAAATATAGCAAAATTCACACGATGATCTAATGAGGCACGAATACAAATAATAACCTATGGCTTATCTTAAATTTCAAAATGCTTCAAATTTAATCTTAAATTTTAATTAAGCTTTTGTAACTTATTTAGTTAAGCATCAGAATAAAAAATATTTTCAGAGAAAAAATGGATTGAAACATCCAAAAAATAAGACAGTTAAACCTTAACGTTAGGTCTTGGTTGAAACCAGCAACAATTAAGATTGGTATCAAGCAAGGATCTCATCAAATAAGTCGAAAAAAAAACACTAAAAAATAAACCTTGTCTTTCAATTAAGATTTCACCTCATCAGCTACTAGGGCAGCCCTTGGGACTTCAATCATTGTTCCCACCTTGTAGCTTATGTTACTATTCATTGCATTGAAGACCTTTTCAGCTACACCATGTATTAGACCAACCTGATGCCACAGTTCCTGCCATTCGTAAAATATCAATAGCTAAAAGACTGAAATAACCTGTCCCAAGGGATTAAAGAAAAACCAAACACTACTATCAGAAAAAAAAATCAAACAATATCTTTGGATTATCATATTTAAAAAGTTTGCTAGTAACAAAGAATTTGCCAATGCTGCATTGTAAACTAGAAGATCAACTATAATAGAAGAGACTTCTGGAGTAGGGTCAAAAACTATAAAGGACATCTTAAACTCGCTTTTGCAAGTATATTTGAGCAACTAAATAAGTACACAAAAAAGTTTATTGTCATTCCTAGTTCTTATCAGCATAAATACAAACAACAAATAACAAAAACCTAAATCTGTAAAAACTTGGGGTGATCCACATAGATTCTCTTCATTCAACAATGCTCTCTATAAGCATAAGTGAGCCCAGATCGTGCCTGATGACAATATAAACATAAATACGCAAGAAAAAAATATGAAGGTGGTCATTTAGAGCAATTGGTGATTACAGGAAGCAAACTAAATCCAGAAGGCAATTTCACTGGAAAGGACTTCTTAGGAGCTAACATAAAAAATAAAAATCAAAGTCATAAATAGATAAACCAGAATGTAATAGTATAATACAGTAATACAAATAATCATAACAAGAGTCATAACTATGTGGATAATTGTAGTAATTCTACATTTGAAGACATAACCTCTTTCTAGTTCATCATTCAATTAAATCTGTGATAAAGATAGGCCATGCCTGAGGAGTTCCAGCAAGTGGAACCATTATTTCCGGAAGAACTTTGACCCCTTGATTGTTCATAGAAATGGCAGCTTCAAAAATTGCACGCACTTGCATCTCAGTTAATTCTGGATATGATATCCCAAGCCTGAAAGAAAATCATACCCCTCGGAATATATACAAGCTCTACAGAATCTCCAATCAAGAGACTTATACTCTGAAAAAAAAGATAATGAGTGTCTAAAATGTTTTCCCTACAATGATGAATGACTTGAAATAATATAACTGAGATCATGTTAATAGTTGCTCTGTCATGCTTTTGATGTACATTAGTAAAACTATTACAATAACAGCACTGCTATTCTCCCAAACCAAGTAGGCTCTATTTAGTAATAAGTATAAAATCAAACATAATAAAATGCATGGATTTCAACCAAACATAACCTTTTTTCATAAGCACTAAAGATATTGAAATCATTATAGTTGAAGAAAGATGCTTGAGCATAACTTCTACTTGATTTTCTTACCCATAAACCATAAAAATCTTGTCATATCATCTATTTCACTATAGAAATGATATCCATTAAGTGATCCCACATGAATAAGGTTATGGATGAGAATGATTACTATAATTCATACTAGGTCATACTAGAAGGTAAATAGATTAGTTACATATGTAATGCAAAATCTTGAAATATCCCTAAAGTAGAGCTTGTTCAATATCTGTGTGAAGGGAAAGTAATTTGTCGAACCTACAACCACGGAAACCAAGCATTGGATTCACTTCTGAAAGCTTCTCTACTCTAGAGATAACCTCCTCCTGTGCCATGCCGGTTTCTGAGGACAATTCCTGTACAATGTCCTCGATGTTGCCTTCTGGAAGAAACTCATGAAGTGGAGGATCCAATAGTCGGATTGTCACGGGAAGTCCTAAAAATTAGTGATCAAATTATCAAGAAAAGTAAGCGCTTTAGATGCATTGAATTAATTATACAAAACGATGGTAAAATAGATAGTGATATTATTAGTAAAATCTAAGCAAGATGAATAAAGTACAAAATGCATCTGATATATTGTGTGGTAGAAAAATTCTACTCAAATTAAAATATAAATTTTATAGAATAATAGTAAAACTAGCGATCATATATGGCGTTGAATGCTGACTTACAAAAAAAAAACATACAAATAAAAAAATAACATAAAAAGAAAAATGCTACGGTGGATGAGTGAAAATACATGAAAGAATGGAATGAGAAATGTGTATATCTGCAAGAAAGTTGAAGTAATATTAATTAAGAGGAGAGTCGGCATAAATGGTTTGAACATATAAATTGTAGACCAACTGAAGCTCCAATGAGGTAAAATGAGTTATTGGATCATGCCCACGTAAAAAAGGAAGAGAGAAACCAAAAATGACATGATAAGAAATTATAAGAAATGATAGCACACACTTAGTTATTGTTGTTGTATATTCTTATATGCTTAATCCACTTTTGATAACGATTTCAAAAAAAGTTTACTATCATAAGTTAAATTTACAAAGTGTACCCAGCAAAATCACTTTTCTTATCAACATACTAACATTGAAGTAGACATAGTACTACTTTTTCAGTTAATATAGATTATAGAATTAAATAAACAACATCAATTAATAATGTCTAATCAGGAACACAATGGAACTAGAATATGCACATAATTAACATGACTTACAATAAAATCAATTGTATTGTACAACTGTCAGTCTTATTAGAGTAATTACCATCCATAGCTCGGAAAATGCCTTCAAAATCAGATCTTTGATAGGGTAGAAGCAAATCCAACGCCTTTTGCCTCTGTTCAGTAGTTAGTGCCATTATCATCTGCCTTACTGCTCTTATTCTTTCATCAGAAGCAAAGAACTGTAAAACCAGAAGGTCACCATAATTATTTTCTCACAGATATTTATTGTATCCATATATAAATATATACATACTTATAAATCCATATGCATGTATGTATTTATTCCTCTATTTTTACAAGTTTCAATTAAGTTCGTGTGATCACAGCTACCACTCTTGCTTACTCTTTTCGGTTCACTGGTTAAAAAAATTGAGGATATAATTATTCTGAAATTTATTATACCATATGCTCTGTTCTACACAAGCCAATTCCTTGGGCACCATTAGTTCTAGCCGTCTGTGCATCTCCAGGTGTGTCTGCATTTGCCATAACCTGGCAAAAAAATCAAGCTTAAATGAAAATAACTTTTAATAATGCTTATCATGACAAACTTAATGGACCTTTATAGTGTAAGAAGCCATGGAATGGAGAATCTTATCTTGAAAAGCTCAATAAAAATATAGACTTCTTGGAATTGCATCCAAAGTGAACTGTTTTGAGTTCCCTCATATAATTTGAGTATCCTCTCAATCTTAGCATACCTTAAGTTGCCTGATATCATCAACCCAAGACATGAAAGTTTCTAAATCTCCACTAAGAGCTGGTGGAGCAAGTGGATGCTTTCCCATTACCACCTCTCCAGTTGATCCATTTAGTGATAGCCATTCACCTTCATGAATCACCTTGTCTCCAACACCGACAACCTAAGAGCACAGCAGACAAAAAAAGGAAACACATCATGCAAACAAAACTCGAGTACACATCAAATACATTGGGAGATTCATATGCCACACTAAAATTGTCTAATTACACATTACATGTTCATTGCACACACTCAAGTTATATTGCAATTCCTACACGACATGTACATCCTATTGACATATTCTACAATCTAAGGAATATTCAGTTTCTTGTCGCATTCAAATGGTGTGATGTGTGCATATATTCAAATTTAAAGTGACATGTATGTAAATTTTTCAAATCAATAAATGGTCTGATATCTTACATCCTATCCTAGGTTAGATGTAGCTCCACTATATTAACACAACATTTACAACGGAGGGCATAAGTCATAAAACATAATTCTTGTTTTGAGAATGTACAATGTAAATTCCATGAATTTGTTTCATTAATACATGAGTCAACAAGTTTATTATCACATTTATATAAATCCACTAAAATTTTCATATTATATCATATAACAAAGAATAAGGGCTGCAACAAAAAATTTTCAAGAACATTCATACTCATGTAAGGTGTTTATCTTCTATTTCTTTTTTCCAGTAAATTTATCAGCAAAGAGATAATTAGAAATAGGAAAGCAACGGTGACAGGGTGTCAGTCATAGTACCTTGATTTTGTCATTAACACGAATGTCGGAGCAGCCAGATACGCAACATTTCCCCCATCCCCGTGCTACCACAGCTGCATGAGAAGTCATGCCACCTCTAGCAGTCAAAATTCCAACAGCAGCATGCATGCCTCCCACATCCTCTGGACTGGTTTCTGTCCTTACCTTCAGACATCAAAATGAAGAAAAAAATTCAAAAAATAAATAAATATAAAATAGAGCCTGCTTCAAATTAAAAATGGTTTCAAGGTTTAATCTTAACTTACTACGAGTTAATATGGGATTTTATTTCACACTAAATTTGATATCACATCACAGTTGCAAAAGTCTCTGTCATACGTTTTCATGATACATTTAGGATCACGTCATTATTTACTGTCAGGGGCATAAAGAACAAGCTTTGAAACTGCTGGCATATGGCAGCAGGAGATTTAATAACCAACAAGAACATGAGAATTATTTCAGCTTGAACAAGTTACTCACCAGTAAGAAATTACATTACAATACCCAAAATATGAATAAATAATGCAAAAGGTTCATAAATTTCCTGTTCTCATATGTGAATAATATAACTCATCTTTCCTGCCTTTGTGTTATTAAGTGAAAAAAATATAGGTATATATGAGTATTTGATGAAAATAAAACTTAGTAAATATAATCAAAAAAGTCAAATATCCTTTCCATAAAATAAACAGTTGCTCAATGAGAAGCTCAGTCAAGTTACTACAGTCCAATCACCAATTTTTGAAACAATCCAGCAGAACCGAGCTTTAAATATACACAGAAAATAATGGTAGTGATAGTTTCAAGGTTTTCATACAACACCACACGTGAGCTTGAGACACAACTGTCCAACTTCCGCCCAAGAATGCATCAAATGTCAAAATAAAGAATGCCTTTGTTAAATCTCTTGTTACCAACTTTCCTAAAAGCTTAAGCTTGCAGGTTACAGATTAAGAATAAATTATATGCTTCTATGCCCCTTAGATATAATATCATTTGCTTTGCAACGTGGATACAGTTCAACATAGGTCATTTTCTTTAACCTTATATGAGAGATAATTTGGGGACATCACGGCTCGTACTTGAAACCTTGGGTCTAACATCATGTTTAATCTCCTGTTACCAACTAACCTAAAAGCTTGAGCATGTACTTTATTTATAGCCCACGAATAAATAAATATTCTTAGAGTCTTATATTTCATCATTTATAGAATATTATGATGATATCAATGTCAAGTCACACAAAACAAAAATTACCAGGATAACATGCTTCCCTTGCGCATGCCAAGCCTCGGCATCTTCAGCAGTAAACACAACTTGGCCAACTGCAGCACCAGGAGATGCGGGCAAGCCTGTGGCAATCACTTTGTCCTTGTATGTAGATGGGTTCTCAAACTGTAAGGCAAAACAAGATGAGAAAAAAATAATGTTTAATCTATTAACACCAGATAGGAAATAACAACATCATGGATTCTTAAGCAAAAAGAACAAATATATAAACCAAGACACGATCCAATCTAGATTGTATGGAATGGGGTGTCTACCAGATTCCTAAACAGCCCCCTTAGCCATGCTAACCATGCACGTATTGGGCTTTAGAAATTGAACCCATTCCCACCCCCAGATCCATTTGCAGAACCCATTCCCACCCCCAGATCCATTTGCAGAACCCAATCCCCCTGTTTAATTGTACATGCCGCTGATTTGACCCGCCCTGACCTACTTTTAAACACATATAACAAAATGATATCATATGAAATTAATAAATACACAATGTAAGTATGATGAAATAAAAATTATTGCTCATGACTAAGAAAGTTCGTAGAATCAATAAACAGAGATGAAATATTGGATTTTGCAACCAAAACAACAAAAACAAAAGTGAAAAATGATTGCATCCATATGCATTTATGACACGATAAGTTAGTGAAAATAGTAACTTTTGCAATAATAACCCTTTAAAATCAACGTACTTGTGGATGGAGAAGCTGGTCTAGATGCCCTGGTTCCACCATCCGGATGGCAGAATGAATATCAATAAGGCCTTCCTTAACCATATCCACAGCAATTTTCACCGCGCCATTGCCAGTGCGCTTCCCTGTCCGACACTGCAACATCCACAACCTATTTTCTTGAACAGTGAATTCGATGTCCTGCAATTGCATAAGATAGAATAATTTCATAAATTATAACATCCTTTTTGATGGATAGGTACTATTGTTTCAAATGAATATTCTCTTCCATACTCAGGGCTGGCCATTATGTTCAAAAATTGAAGCATGCTAGAATTTTACTCAATTCAACTCAGCTCGATTGAAGCCAAATTGCTTGAAACAAAATAGATTCAACATTAAATTCACTTAATATGTGCTTAAGTATATGTATTTATATGTATATTTTATGTAGATATATGTAGTAATGGTAAGTGTATGTGGAAGAGATAGAGGCGTAGATAAGACAAAGTACATGTTCTCAATCTGCAGTATCACATGATGTGTTATGCATATGAAATTCAACATAAAAGGTTATTTATCTAACTCAAATCAACTTGACAATTGACTGAAACTCGAATAAATTTTTTATCAACTGGAATCAAGTTGATTTGAAATCGAAAACTTCGGTTTAAAGTTGAGGCATATCGTCAAACTGGAATTGAGCCATCCCTATCCATAATGAATAAACCCAACATAGATTTGTAGCAATGTCTGAAAATCTAACTCATTTGTTGAGATACACAGTTTCTTACCATCATGTCTTTGTAATGCTCCTCTAGAATGCGGCAGTTCTCCACAAGTTCATCATAGGCTTCTGGCATGCACAGTTTCATGGAGTTCAGAGGCTCAGGTGTCCTTATTCCTGCAACTACATCCTCACCCTATTACATGAATATAAAATCAGGAGAGTGAACTTACAAGAACCGTGAAGAATCACCAATACAAGGAATAAAAATTAAGACAAGTTTCTTTCAATAGCTATTTATAGTTATATGTGCATTTTGCATGTATTCTATGCACTAAATTACAATGAACTTTGACAACTGGCATTTGTCTCTTCAACTTAACTCTCAACTTTTTATTATAGACAAATAGATCTCCTAGAGAGCTTTTGGATTTATGACGTACAAATAATGTACTTAAGATACATAGATATGTAATAATGAACTCCAAATTGAATCAACAATTGTACACGTAGAAATGTTTATGACGCAAAAATAATGTACTTAAGATATATAGATATGTTGTTGTGTGAAAGCAACAGATTAAAATATACATACTCTCGTAAATACACATGCTTTCAATAGATAATGTAATTTTAATATGCATATACATGTAATACATGTTTAATTTGAGATCAAAGATTGTTAACACTACTTGAATTACCTTGTAGTATGAAAAATTGAATGAGGTTTTGAATTTCGAAAAATTGAATGAAGTTTATGGTCAACCTGAATCAAATTTTGACTTCGAATTGAGGCTGATTTTCTCAAAATCGACTCAAAACCAGTTATGTTATCCATCTTACTACAATTTTTGCTCTTTAACATTTCAACAAGCATACTATCAAGATATGCAACCTCCTCCTCCACCATAAAAAAAACCACTAGATAAAAAGCATTTTTCGAACTTCCCCATTGAGAATATGAAAGGCATCAGTAAAGAATAGCATCAAACCTGAGCATTAATGAGAAATTCTCCATACAACTTCTTCTCTCCAGTGCTTGGGTCCCTTGTGAAAAGTACACCAGTCCCAGAGGTGGTCCCCATGTTCCCATAGACCATACATTGAATATTCACTGCAGTTCCTTTCAATCCTTTAATGTTGTTAATGCTCCGGTACTTGATAGCCCTTGGACTGTCCCATGAGTCAAATACTGCTAATACTGCCAGGTACAATTGCCTTTTTGGATCTGTAAACCAATGTTTGAAATCACACATCTATACCAAAATCTAGTAATCAACTTAGAATTGTTCTCTCAGATCATTATCAAGTCCTATCTATGCCAATATGGCTTAATCTGTGCATATTATGAATAAGAAGTAATATCCAAACTTTAGTTTAACATGGAAACAACACCAGAGGTCTCAAGTTTGTGTTTGTATAAGGAAAGGCATGTAACTTTTGGAAAAATAAATTTCCTTTCACAATGGCCTTAGAAAGTAACTTGCCAAAGAAAGAAGAAATAGAGCAAAAAACAATTTTACTTGTTTTGTAAGGACATTGTTACGCCCAAATAACTCATCAAACGATTATTTGTATGGTTCTCAACAATGAGAACCCGTTTTGGCTGCCTCCTTTGGATTTCACCTGTGAACTCTTCGCATTTACTAATTTCTTGACTTCAAGCAACACCATGAAGTACAAGAGAGCAACTTCCTTTCCATCTACATCACTGAAGCACCTTCTGCACGACTGCACCTATTAATTCTCTCTTTGTAAGTGTGCGGGAAATTTAATTTTCCAATAGTTACAAAATAGAATTCTTAATGGAGCACATACTACAAGGTTAAGCTTGGGGTTAACAATGTAAAGACTTAGCTTCACCACTAGCAGGCTGAGAAACCCAAAGCAGAACTAATAGATTCAACCTCTTCTGTTCAAATACACAGCATTTTACCGCAATTCAAATATTATGAAGAATGGCATCTGTTTAGATATCATAAATCAGCTTTCAGAGCTGAGATGACAGGCGTTCTTAGTCTAGAAATCAATCCAAGGGGAAAAGCACAGGGTTTTTGCTCACCAGAAGGGAAATGCTCTCCTTTAACCTCAATGTAGACGTTCTTGTACTCGGAGACGAGCTCCTTAAGATCGCCGGCGGAGAGATCAGTGTCGTCGCTCACTCCTTTGCCCGCTTTGAGGGCTTCAAGCTTCTCCTCGAATTTTGAATGAGGAATGCCCTTGACCTGAGCAAGGCTTGCATTTTTATTCACCCTCAAATTTTCTTTTTTATTTATTTATTTTTTAAGTTAAATATCATATAGGTTCCCAAAGCTAGGAAGTAATATCAACTGAGTCCATTATTACAAAAAACATTTCTCTAGGTCCTTAAGCACAACTTAACCATTTTACATGAATCATTTTTAACTTTTTTCTTCAAATTTCTATAGTCATATGATTAAAAAAATAAAATTTTAAAATTTTTCTCTTTAAAATTACTAAAATATTCATAGTAAAAAAGAGAAAAAAAGAAAAAAAATGATCTTTTTACTTTTTTTTATTTATATTTGACAACAATTTTTATAAACAAACTAATTATTTGATATTATGCTTAACATCAAAATCACATGTATAATATTTTTTAAAAATCATAAACCCATTTGACAGTATTTCTCTAATCTCATAAAATTCTATAATATTTGCATATTTTCTACCAAAAGCCCTCAAAGCTATTTTTACTCAGTTTAATGTTAACCTAAATATTTATATTTGTATAATAATTATTACCTCTCTCAAAAATTATTTTTTATGTATCTCAAAAATCTATTAATCATATATTTTCATTCTTAATAGAGAATAAATTACAGTAATTATTTAAAAGTGACGTTAATATTTGTTTCTACGAAGATTCATATTTGCCATCCTCAATAATAATAATAATATTTTTTAATCTTTAAAGATGAATATTTATATTAATTATCTTCAAAGATAAAAATTTATATTTATCACCTCAAATAAGGATTAAAAAATATAATTAATATATATTTTAGAAGTAACAGATATAAATATTAGGGAATATCAAATGTAAATATTTATTTTTAAAAACAAAGGTAAATTTTTATATTTGAGATTAAATGAGTAATAAGCTCATCTTTTAGTTATAATTGTTCCTTATATATTAATTAAATAAATATTCATACAAAAAGAATAATCATATATAGTAACATTTCTGTTTTTTATTACTATAAAAAAAATTGTACTTTTATTTTAAAATTTTCTTGGTCAATAAATGCTAATATCCATATCATACCATTTAAATAATTATATAATATCTGCATGATAAAGATTGACATCTTGTAAAAAAAATTTAATGTTTTTTTTATTAAAAAAAATTTATGTTAAAGTTATTCCAAATGATTTTTTTTCAGAGTAATAAACATAAGGCCACTTGTTTAATTAGGCATGTTTGACACGAGAACTAAATTAAGACCAATATGATATTAATTTAAAAAACAACAATAATAATCATAAATAAATTTTTTTAATCATTTTACACAAATTTTAATATAAAAAAAATATTTTACTTCACATGCTCAATAATTTTTAATAAAAAATTAATTTTATTTTATATCTTAGATCAAAATACTCGATTCGAATATTTTGGTTTAAAATGTGAAATAAAGTATATATTTTTATTAAAAATTATTGAACATGTGAAGTAAAATAATATTTATTATTATTATTATTATTGTTATTTTTTAAATTATTATCACTTTAGTCTTGATTTAGTCCTTGCCAAACAGTTAAGGATCAAAAAGCATTGCCAATAAATTTTTAAAAAATTAATTGAAATTAATGTAGCATTGACTTATGCATAAAATGAATCAAAATTGAGAGAAATTTCATCAAATGCTATCTTGTAATTTTTATGTTTTTATTTTTCTCTAAATTAATTGTATTAGTAAAAACTAAGATATTAATTTTGGTGTATTTTAATAAAGCAAAATATCTATTTTCTAAAAACTATAATACAATTTTTTAAAAAAAAATCTTCAAATTTTACGAGCTAACCACATTGCCAAACATGTCAAGAAATCGACGGTACGAGTCGAAGGCAAATCGGTCACCACTCTTCGAAGCTAGCCCGACTACCACCTCATCATTTAGCCCTAAGTTCAACACGGTGTCCATCATCCCAGGCATTGATATCTAAAATGCAAAAATAAGCAATAAAATTAAATACTTATATATAAGAAAATTCATATCAGAAATAAAACAAGATAATATAAAAATTGACAGTACTCACAGCGGCACCAGATCGCACTGATAGAAGAAGGGGCCTCGAAGGGTCTCCCAAATACGCCCCCATGTCCTTCTCAACTGCATGCAAACCCTCTAGTATTTCCTCCCAGAGTCTGGGAGGAAGCTCACGGTCGTTCTCTTGATAGGCTTGGCATGCTTCAGTCGATATTGTTAGCCCTGAAGGAACTGATAGCCCAATGCTCGCCATTTCAGCCAAATTCGCTCCTTTACCACCCAACTACAACAAAATTTTTTCATCATGTAATCTAATGAATCTCCATGTGAAAGGTAATAATATATGGAGCTCACCAAGTACTTCATCCCTTTGTTCCCTTCACTCTTTCCCTTTCCAAAGATGAAGACTCTCTGTTTAGAGATGGCCATGAGAGCAAGCAAAGAGAAGAAGCAATAGAATAGATATCTTAAAGTTCTATTACATATATTTATATTTCAAAGTTTTGCATATATTTCGAGTTCAAGCTGAGTCAAACACAACTCAAGCCCAGCTTATTTCAATTTAATTTAAGTTCGAACTAGTTTGAATCTTAATTCAATTAACTCGAGCTTTCCAAAGAATTAATTTTTAAAAAATAAAAAATAAAATTCTTCTATTAAGATTTAAAATTGAGTCAACTTAACAGATACCTTAATCACAGCTTACATCCTTTGCTCCTGCTGACCACAGACAGGAATACCTCATTTGCACTATTATCTTTAATTTTCTTTTTTTTAACTCTAATTCGATTATGGCTCATAACCCAATTTAATAAATTCGAGTTAAACTTGATTCAAATGTCGAGCGGCCTCTATTGATCTTTGAGCCAATTAAACACTCATCCCCTATACATATTATATTATATTTATATATAGATGGATAAATATGATGCATATCTGAACATTGAAACGTGTGCCCTGCGATGTGAATCAAACACGTGTGCTCCTGCTATTTGGGCCGAGCCGGGCAAGGCCCATTGGGCCGACCTTTTTTGGATCTAATTATAAACGTGGGCAGCATTTCAAGGTTAGAAGTGAAGGGAAGTAGCCAGCAGCCTACTAAACTCGAACTAATGATTGATCCGAAAATCCGAACCGAATGACGACACGAACCAGCAATTTAGTGATGAGTCGCAATGAGTCAAACCGGGCCCGCTTATGATCCTATCTAGTTATCAAGCTATCTATGAATAGTTTTCGATGTAATATTTTTATTTTAAAATTTGTGAAAATTTTGAAATGGAGGTAGATATATTTTAGGATATATGAAAAAAGTGAAATAAAAAAGATTTTAATATTAAAATTTATGTAAAAAATGAATTATTAGATTAATTTTAATCTAAATTAAGTTAACTCGAGTAAACAAATACTAATAATTAAACTTTAATATTAGCATGGTTGAGTATGAACTTAACGAAAATAGAAGTTTTATAGTTACAAATCTTATATTTCTCCTTTTTTTTCAATACGTATATTGATTTTGAGTGAGTCAACAAAAAATTCTTGAGGTTTTTGTACGAGTTATGCTTCTTTTCACTTTAAACATTTACTCGTAACGGAATGAGGGTAAGAAAATCAATTCAACTCACGATCGACTCGGTATCTACAAAATCATAAGCATGTTGGCATTTTCAAAGTATTTTATAATATTACAATTAGGTGAACAAGCTATGTAAAATATATATTAAAAAGATTTATATATAAATAAATATAAAATAAATTTAACAAAAAAATTTATATGTAAATAAATTTTTAAATAAAAAAAATAAAATTAAAAATTAAGCTCGATTCCAACTTGAAAATCGATTTGAAATCAATTAGATTTTAGCTAGCTCAAACCAAACTTGACTCGCACTCAAAATCGTTGAGTTTGAGTTGAGCAAACTCGCTCGAACTCGACTCGTTATCTACCCTAGTCGGGATTGAATTTTAAAAAAGTAATTCTCATAATATTTGTTTAAAATTATATATTATACTTTATGTTAAAAAATAACTTAAGATGTCACAAATAATTTACTTTTGAAATTCGAAAAATAATTTTTTTTTGTGCGAAACAAATGCATATTGCATGCTTATTACAATTATGAACTTCCTAGTTATTATCATGTTTATTTACTCTTTTTTTAATAGAAAATATTTATTTATACTTAGGTGGATTATTTTTTTTAATATTTTATCTAATAAATAAGTCTAGCAAATGTTGGAAAAAAAATACACCTAAATGAGAGTTTTGAGTCGACCTAAATGCTCGAACTAAAATGGTCGAACTACTGCAGTTATGAATTAGATTCAAGTCGACCTTAATCTGCACAATCGAATGTGAAACCAATTCATTCACAAGTCTATGAATTAGGGCGTCAAGAGGTAGGACCAGGCTCACGGACCTGCCCGATCCGACCTAACATTCAAGTCGACCTAACATTAAGGCTCACGGACCTTAGGGTACAAAACGTTGGACCTGCCCGATCCGACCTAACATTAAGGCTCACGGACCTTAGGGTACAAAACGTTGGCGGATTATCGGCTCGAGCCTGACTCAACTTGATTTGATCATCGTCCAAATCCAATTTGGCCCAGCCTTGATCCTACCCATCGACTAACTTGAGGTGGCAAAATGGTTAGCGGGTCGGACAAACCTTCCAACCGGTATGTTTAAAGAACAAAAACTTATATTGGTACGCGAATCTAACATGACTTGATTACTTATATATTGCTTATAACTATTTAATAGATAGTTAAGTCTAAGACTTATACCCACCTCTAGTGTCGTAATTTGAGTTAAAATTGAATCGTTCAGAGAGACTCGTCTTTGGCTCATGTTAAAATGATCCGTAAAATATAAAGATCGAAAATACAGATCCCGACACAACAACACGAACCCATCAACTCGTTTACTAATTAACTTATTTTATTTAATAATTATTTTATTGAACAAGTTTTGGTCGATGGATCCACTATTGACCCAAAATGTGAGGAATTATAATGAGGAAGACCTGATCAAGCTTTTAAAACTCGATTGAAACTACCGAGTTTCAGTAATTTTGGATCAATTTCAGTCGAAGCTGATTTCGAGTTTCAGTAATTTTGGATTGATTTCGGTTGAAGCCGATTTGAAAGCTACTAAGTTTCAGTATCAGTCAAATTCGGTAGTTTCGGTCAAAACTGTTGAAACTTAGTCAAAACGGCTGAAACTCATTTTTCTCTCATAAAATAAAATTTAATAATTATCATTAATAAATTTAATTTAAATTTATAAAATTTAAATAATTTATATAAAAAAATTGAAACTGCTGATACTAAAATTATAAAAACTACTGAAACTGATATTTTTATATTGTAACCGAGATTGAAACTAAAATCGAGTTTTAAAACCTTAAATCTAATTACAAACTCATAAAACTTGTGCCCCACCATATTCAAATTTCATGGCCTATTTTGACACCTCACATTTTGGACTTTTTCGTTTATAAATAAAAACAAATATAAATTTTTTTAAAATTTAAATAAAAATATTATACATTAAAGTTTTAATTCATTAAATTTTTAAATTAAAATTTAATTTACTAAATAATTTAATAAATTAGAATTTTAAATTATAATGAATTAATTATTGAAGCAGTGTAGTAGCACTCATTAATTATTTATGGCTTTTATAAATATATGTTTTGATATTTAAATTTTAATTAATCTATCCGTTTTGTTTTTTAAAATCATAATACGAAAATAATTATAATTTTATTATCAAAATTTTATTCTTTAAATAAAAAAATAATTAATTTTACTTTTTGTTCTGCTGGAAAAATAATAAATTTATTTTTAAAAATGTTGAGCTTACCTTTTTCGTTGCCGGTATTGGCGTCACGACGGCTTCAAGCGGCTGGCCGCGGCGGCTCCTCCCCGGCGGCGCTCGGATCTCCTCTCCGGCCGCTCTTGCTCCGCAGTTAGCCGTTCTCCGGCCAGCTACGCCTCCACCGGCGGCGGCGGCGGCGGCTGCGCTGAGCCGGCGAACCTCCTGGCCGGCAAGAATCCGCTGCAGCTTCGCTCCACCGACGCATACTCCTTCCATTCTAATTCCGATTTTATGTCAAAAATAAAATAAAATAAATAAAATAATATGAATATATAATAATTAAAATGGATAAATTACTTCATCTCCATGTGAAGAGCGAGCTTTTTGAAGAGCAAAAGAGCTCAGCTTGCTTGGGCCAAGCATTGAATGGCATGGATTACCATTATACCCTCGTCAAAGGCTTTAAGGGCAACGGGATCCTTTTTGGACTCGGGTAATCAGCGGCTAACCACAGTTAAAGGCTGCTAATAAGTTGAGTTCAAGCTAATTCGCCTCACCGCAATCTCAAGTCGATTTTTGAGTAGAATCGAGTTAAATTTCTCATTAATTTAAATATACATTTCTCATATATTATATACTAAATAATAATTTTTTTATTCTATTCATAACATTATGTACATCTTTATATATAAATTTATTATAAATATCTTGACTATATATACATTAGGGAAATCTAAATATATATTATTATATAAATATCAGATTGATTTTAAGTTAAATTAATTTTATTTTGATATATATATATAATAATAATAAAATAATTTAATGAATTAAAGTCCGCATCTACTATTAAATTGTATATTGATTATTTATTTATTGGAGCTCCATAATTTTTTCTCAAAATTGAACAACAAAAATTGCTGCCATGAATTTTCTTGAGTTGAATTTCTAGTCAAAATTTATTTTAATTTTGTTTAAAAAATACATTAAATAAATGTCTATAGTGGTTTTTGCTTGAAGTGGCTGACAACTTATGTATCAGTTTTATATTACATAATAAAACATTACAAATCTGATAATATAATTACATATTTCACAAATATTTATATATATATATATATATATATATATAATATAGTATTAACTCAAAATTCCATTCAACTCAAATGGTCACCTTTGGAGTTGACCAGTATCATGAACTCAAATTAAGTAGAGTTTGAATTGGGCTAAAAATTTTAGAGTCAAATTCAAATTTATTTGTGTTGACGTAGGATGTAGGAGATCCCAAAAAATACTAAAAAGGAGAGAGAGTACCGGGAGATGACGACGCGCAAAGAGGTAAGTCTGTTGATGGAGGCTTAAGAGAGAGCAAGAGAGTTCGGGGCATCTAAAAGAGCACACAATAATTTAAGGTGGCTCAGGGAGGAAGTCCCTTACGTCCACCGAGTGATCAACGAAGGGATTTCACTAGACGAAAAGGGTAGCTGCGAAGGCTTAATACAATGCTTGAAAAAAGAGAGAGAGAAAAGGAGCTCCTTAGTTGGGGCTCTGATACAATGAGAATGGAGAAATCAAGGAAGCTGCTTGCACCCTGATCTGTAATCTTGGATCCTTCTTGGTTTGATCTTTGATCTGTCCTCCTCCCTTTTTTCCATCAAGACTGTTTAAAGGTATTTGTAGGCAGCGAATGGTGCAGTTTTATCCTGATTTTTTTAGAGAAAAAGAGGTGAACAAGCTCTGAGTTCGCGTCGTTTGTTGGCCGCTGGAGGGACCAAAAGCCACAAAAGGAGGATACTAACTTTTAATATTGGTACTGCTTCTGGGGATCCGTGACAGCTGGGGCATGCAGACCCTTGATTTGCGGGTTTGGGAAAAGTGTCTTGTACGAGGAATGACGCGGTCGGACCAAGCTTGATTGTGACAGGCACCACTTTGTAACATCAAGGACAATATTACCAGGGATGGTCTTGGCTCATCGTGGACGAGGCTTGGTTGAACCCTCGTATCCGAGGTTTGACCTATGAGAACAAATGGATTAGTTAAAAGAAATGAAGGCCAAAAGCCAGCTAGGCGCCACGTGTACGACAGGGATGCAGCGCTGGAACCACGTGTTAACAATTTGAAATATGTCAGTAGCCTTAGCTCGGCGTTTGTAGTAAAAATATAATAGGTCGAGCAAGCTGGTACCAACTTAAGTATTAAAGTATTCGGGTCGAATTATCTAGCTAGGTTGATGCTATTCGCATTTGAACCAACTCCAATATGAATTCAAACTGAATGTTCGAATTAATCGTCGGAGATCAACAAAATAATTCTTAAGCTTTACGAGTGTATGTAAGACGGAGAAAATGATTAGATACGAGCAGAGCTCTATCTTAAGATAATTTTTGACTTTTAACACGTGCGAGTTTGAACGCTGGTCACTCACACGTGTGCACAGCTATGAACTGTTGCTGGCCCTTAAAACAACTATCAGTGAAAATCTATTTAAATGTTAATGCAATAACATTATTCTCTTGCTATCAAAAAAAAAAAAACATTAGCCACTTATTCATGAAGGCATTTTAGATAATTTTAGTTTAGTTTAATCATTTTTAAAAAGTTAAAATTATAATTATAATAATATGATAAGAATTTATTATATTTTACATAATTAATATTTTAAAATAAAATATTAAATTTATTTATGAAGAGTAAAATAGTAAGTTTTTTGGGACCCAGGTGTAAATTTTATAAGTTATTTACAATAACATTAAATTTAACTCAAAAAATTAAATATTTATTTATATAAAATGTACATATACAATATTATTTCTTGTAAATATTCTAAATTTTACACTTGAAAACTTAACTTTTAAAAATTATAAAACATATAAAAAGCTTCAATAATAAATTACATTTTACACATTATGTTTACTTCTCTTATAATATCTTAATACTCAAATTTTATTCTTATTTTAATCATAATTAGAAGCTTCAAATCTTAATTGTTGATCTAAATAAAATAAAAATTTGATCATTCAAAAATAACGAATATATCTAGCTGTTAATTTGAATTAACTGTGATCCGAAAACTAACAAAAGTTAAAGTAAATTATCTTATTTGATGTCAATTTACTCATCACGAGAGCTAGGCCATCCTATTTCAAAGACTAATAAAGGATATGAAAATAAAATATTCTATTCCAACTAAAAATACATATAAAAAGTGATCAAAATTTGTAAAATATAATTTATAATTAGAATTTTTCATATATTTTTTTAATTTTTGAGAACCGACTGTGAAATTTATTATATTTATTAATTTATATATTTTCATATATTTTGAATATCTAATTACAAATATTAACCTTTTATATTAATAAATAAATAGATTTTTCTTCTTAAATATGATGAAGAATTTTAATTTTCTTTTACTTAATAGATGAGACATAATTCTAATTATAAATAGACATATGTACATAAATATATAATTGCAGGTATGTTCTTGTAAAAAAGCTTATTACAAGGTTACCATTTGAAAAGTAAAAATTTATGTTAAATTAAATTATATATTTTTTACGTTTAGTATAAATTATTTGTATAAACAATATTGAATAACTCAATTAGATAAATTTCTTTTAATAAATTTATCTCGAGTGGCTGGTGATGGACTAAGGGTAAAACTGTAAATTGGAGGATTTGCTTTGTGGATTACAATGAGCGGTCTGCCCCCACCCATTTTGGGGAAAAGCCCGGAATATTCGATTCTATAGCTACGTGAACGACACGTGGACGGTCGGTGATCGCAAATCGGCATGTTATCCTGAACCAGCGTCCAGCGATGCCCCTTCACGCCTGATCCCGCGGTGTCCACGGACCTTTATAGAGAATTCGGCCAACGCGAGGGCACAGGAAAAGTGAACCGGAAATTGGGACCAGACCAATCACCATGAAGCGGACGGGATAATAATGTCGTTCTAAAAAAAAATAAAAAAAATAAATTACATTTGAGCTTTTGTGATAAAAAAATATTGTAAATCAGTTCTAATTTTTGAAAATTATAAAAAATTATCATTTAATTTCAATTAAATTTAAATTTTAAATTTTTAAAATAAAAAAATAAGAGACGAGAGCAATTAAATTATAAATTTTTACACTGCAATTGTTGAAATGTGAATTGATTGAAATAATCCACTACAAAACTCCTTAATAATATCACAAAATTATAAACCCTTTTTCATAATTTAGATCACACCTAATTAACCATGAGCCAAACAGAATCTTAAAAACACATGTTTCTCACAACGTCAAACTCAAGGAAATCATTCACCTCATTTTCCATCGAGTCTATCTCTAAACTCTTTCGGGGTTGCTTATGGATTAAATTTAAAATTTACCCTCTTTTTTGCCTTTTTTTTTTCTCAGTTCTCAACACCACAATTCCTTCGTCTGAGTTGAAATAATTACAATAATATATTTCAAAGTTGAGACTCTTCCACTGAGATAATAGGCCTTGTTTGGCATGAGCCCAAAAATGGGCAAAAATATATAATAATAATATTTTAAATTTATCCTACACACCTCTCAATATTAAAAATAATTTCTTTCCCATCAACTCTATAAAATAAATTATTTTCTCTTTTCCTTACCCAAATTCATCCTCCAACCAAACAAGGCCATACTTTCCTAGCAAAGAGAACCTCAAACCTAAAATTTGCTTTTGACTTATACTTTGACTTAATATTATCTTAATATTATATCATACTATCTAAATGCTATTTATTAAGTGATAATATGATAAATTTTTATAAAATTATCTAAATATCAAATAAAATATTTTTTTAAATAACATAAATAACATTAAAAAATATTAAACTAAATGACAACTAAATGCGAATCATAACAACTTTCAAACGTGTACTTCCAAGTTCCAACAATATGCTTGAAATACAATACTTTCATCTATATGAGTCAATTTTGAGGTAAATCAAAGATATTTTGAACAAGCAACCTCAAACTCAGAAAATCAAATCAAGAAGTATAGATTACATAGAATTAGAGTGAAATATAGATAATATTCAAAAATTTAGATGATATATAAACAATTATCTAAAAAAGTGTTTGGTCCGATGTTATCTTAGTATTTTGTTATGTAATCTAAATGTCATGACATCTAGATGTCATCTTTTGACTAATAATTTTATTATTTAATTGAAGATTATTTATAGATATTATTAAATCAAACAGTTATTTTTTCTAAATAACATAACATAACATCAAGATAACATTGAACCAAACGCCTCCTAAATATACATATATATATATATATATATATATATATATATATATCTACACATGTATTTATACATATTACATGTAACATACGATCATAAATATGTAATATAGTGTATCAAAATAAACATGTGAGGATTTGACATTAAGAGAGTAGAAAAGAGAGGGTTCTAAAGGTAAATAATGGTTGTTTAATCAGGTTTAGTGTACTCCAAAAGCATGTGTGGTGATCTGTAGATCTTCACTAGTGTCCAGTAGAGGACCTCTTCTACTTCCAGCTCACCCTCAGCTCTTGCAGCGTAAATATCTTCGCATATTGCTATCAGCCTGCAAAGAAAAAAAAATAAAAACCCTCATTTTAAGTTACCGAAAATCATACGTTCGATATATTTACAAAAGTTTTGCAGATCAGGCATTCAGATTGGCCTTCGCATAATAATAAATTTGGATCATTAAGAACATAGAAGAAGTTACAGTTCAATGAATATTCACTCACATATTACAAATTTGCTATATGATTTCTCCTTTCCCTACACCTCTATTTGATACAATACTGAGCCAAGATTCATGTGTAATAATCACACTACAAGTAATTTACTCACATTTTCATCCAGAGGCTTGTAGAGGTTGACAATGGACATTAGAGATGTGATTCGTATCCATACCCATTTGCCCAGCCTCTACCCACCCGTAATGAAACATGTATGGGTTTCAAAATTCAATCCACGAGGCAGGTATGGTTGAAATAAGCCAAATCTATCCATCCCGACCTGCTAACTAATAAATTAGGGCAAATAGCAATTAGATCTCTCTAGTTTGGGCCTTGTGCACTTAGGTTCCTTTAATTTCTAAATTAACCAAGTAGGTTCTCTAGTTGAGATAGTGTGAAAACAGAATTTTTAACAATAAAAGAACTCAATAGAGAATATTTTTCTAATTAATGGACTAATTTAATTAATTTAAAGGCTTAATAAATTTTTTTATGAAAATAATGTCCAAATCGATCTAATAAATAGAGAAAATAGTTTTTATTAGGTACCGTACTTAACATCGAAGAACTTATTTGTGCGTTAACTCAAACTGTAGGATCAATTTGATTAATTTACAAATTATAGGGATCTAACTGCATGTAAGCCTCAACTAGATGGATTTAATTGCTATTAACCCAATAAATTAAGATGGAAAAAAAGAACCTAAAGATATGATCTCTTACAAAATACTCATATCTTATTAGTTTTAAAAAATATTGTGCTCCTCCTATCTGATTTGGTATTTTGTCGGGTATAATTTGTCGTGCTAGCGATAATGAATCACATGATGAACCTTCAAAAGCAGGTACAAGACGGGCTGAAAAGCAGGTATGCGCAATAGAGATCACATAGTGGGTAGATATTGGTTATGGTCAACTATACCCAAACTTGCCTATTTGACAAAACAACCTTAAACTTCTCTTCATCACACTCACCAAATCATTTCTTACTGCCTGTAAGTAAAATTTCACAATGTTTTGATCTCCCTGACCCAAAATGATAAGGAGTTAAATACTGAAATGTTAGTAAGCATAGGGTTAAAGTTGCCTTTTTTGGGCAACTTTAGCCGTCTCTTGGTGTTCACATAGGAAAGTAATTTTAAATTTTTGTTATTTCTTGCTTTTGTTTTGGAAAAAAGTGAACTAAGATCAACTGAAGTTTAATCATCCAACTATATAAGTATAAACTGTAGTTGATTCATTCTAATTTACTAACGAGTTCTTCCATTGTATAAAACTGGAGAATCAACATAATACTGAGTAATGTACCTATCACAAGATGGAAGGTTCTCGTATGGTATTCTCATTTTCAGTTCCGAAAATTGGAGCCGAATGAACCGGCCAACTGCTAAAACAAAAGTGAGGTAGAGACTCCATATGCTGAATTTGCTGAGTGTTTCACCAAGGATACCTTCTGGAAAATAGCAGGTTTTGTTAGCCATAAAACAAGGAGGTTCAAATATAGTTGATAGAAGCCTTCATAATAGTCAACTCATGAATATATTATAATTTGCATATACATGCAAATTACAAAAACATCACCTTCTAGTACCAATATCAAAAGTCTAAAATGAGTCTCTTAAACAATATAGCTTATGCAGCTCCGCATAGGGGAACCCATAATGAAGTCAACAACGGTACAACAGTTGGAAATCTGAAGTCTATATATAGATAATCCTTTTTTAGAATAGCTAATTTTGAAATGTGTAACTCTGCATAGAAGACCTATTAATTCTTTCTTTCTTCAGGAATCTGCAAATGTGAAAATTGCAGACTTCTAAGGATTACTTTAACTTTGAAGATTGCAGGCCATTATATGAAAACATGTATTCCAAAAAAATTGATGGCACACACAAAGATTCAACAATATTCATCCGAAAGTAGGGATACATCCTTGGCCAGCAGCAAGCAAACTTCAATAATAAACAACTGGCAAAGAGAGAAGGTAGTTCAGGATTCAAAAGTCATAGCTTGACCCAAATCTTAAGTGAACCCTTAAATAATTTTCTAAAACAAATAAATAACCCTGAAAATACCCTTACCATTTCTGTTTTAAGGGAGCCACCCTAACATGGATGCTGCATAGTGGCACCTGATGTAGGACTTGGATAAGGTAACAGGCTGGGTCATACATGTATGTTAGGATTTAAGATATATTAAATATAATATTTTTTTGTTGCCTAGAACAAGAAGAAAGACCCAATTTCCTCGACACAACAAGAAATAACTGAAAACACAGTTTCAAAACAATTCAGTTTAAACCAAAAAGCACAAAAGAAGAATTTCACAAATATAACAAACCATTCGGCTTTATCATCACTAACAACAAGAGAAATATTGCCCAATTAAATCGTTGCTGGTCCCAAGCACAGCAGATATGAGAAGTATTGATGTTAGGTTGTAGCTAGTACTAAAACTTTTCTCAAATGACCCAAATAAGTAACCAAAATCATGATGATGATTATGAGAAACCATGAAGGATTTTGTAGGTTGCCCTTTGCCTAATACATTCCAACTGCAAATATATATATAAATTATAAACATTTAAAAGCATTTTAATGTTCAAGTTCAGAAGACTACATAGAGTACCACAAGCATGGTAGAATGACAGTATGTACTGATGATCATAATGGGTGACCATACCGGATTTTGTGTCTTAGAAGCTGCCAATTACATCCTAACAGTAAGAATATATAGATTACGTTCTTACAGCATGCTTAACATGTACCAGCTTTTTCATGTTTCTTTCAAGGGACTAGAAAGAATGCCATGTGCATGGTAGAATAACAGTAGTCATGGCTCTGGTTTGCCTGCAAAATTAATTATTGTTGAGGATGTAGGGGGTCCCAAAAAAGAGAGAGAGATAGAGAGAGAGTCCCGAGAAACAGCGGCACGCAGTAAGCTAAGCCTGTTGACTGAGGCTAAAAAGAGAATCATATGCATCCAGAATAGTACATAGGTATTTAAGGTGGTTCAGGGAGAAAATCCCCTACGTCCACCGGGCGATCAGCTGTAGATGATTTCACTAAAGAAAGGTGGTCGAAAAGACCAGTACAATGAGTGAAAAAGAAGAGGGAGAGCTTTCTTATCTCAAGCTCTTAATACAAGGGTGATAGAAGAGGGATCCTGCAATTCTCCACGGGGAAAAAAGCCTCTTTTCCTCGAAGCTTGCTTGAGGGTGTTTATAAGCAGGGGATAATGTAGCCTAGTCCTGATTTTTCGGAAGAGGATGGAGTAAACAAATGCTTAATCCACGCCGATAGCTCTACTGCTGTCGGCTACTGGAGGAGCATGCGGGTCCTTGATTTGCATGACTGAAAAAAGCGTGTTGCATTGAAAACGGCGCAGTCGGGTCACGCCGACAGCGACAGGCGCAACTGGGGAACATCATCATCGATGTTGTCAGGGGGTGATTCTGACTCGTCGTGAACGAGATTTGGCCAAACCCTCGTGGCCGAGGTTAGGGACTTGCGAAAATAGTAATAATTAAATAAAAAGTTAGTATCACTTGGAAGTCACATGTACGGCTGGGATGCAGCGTTGGAGCCACGTGTTAACATCAGCCCCCCACATTGTTAGGGCGCGAACATTAATGTAGGTCCTGGAATGCGAACAGTTGCGATGGTGGATGCGCTGCCCAAGGCCTGTTAGGATAAAGCCGGAGTGGCACCCCGGCGATTCGCATTCTCCTCCAACTTTTGAAAATCCTGCAAGGAAAGGAGGAGATCGTTAAGGAGATGGCGAAGAGCCAAAAATGGGCGATCTTGAAGGGTCTTCCGCTGAAGAAGAAGAGGGCTAGCAGTCCTCCGGTCGATGCACCTCCTCTTGAGAAGAAAAGGGCCCCGGAGTTGCCTGAGGGGTCACCGAAACTGACGGTTGACAAGTCCGTCGCGGTGCCTCTAAAAGAAGAAGCGGGAGCTCCGGTTGTGGACCTGGAGGGGGAGGCTCCGTCGGCCAAGGTTGCTAGGGTCTTGGTGCGATCATTGGAATCTGCACAGGGTCCTGCAAATGAGGCAGCAGCGGAGGTGGTGAATGTCTCTGACTCCCGGGTCAAGGCGTCTCTGAAGACTGGAGGGCGGAGAGAGCTGAGCGTAGTACGTCAGACGCCTACGGGAGAAAAGTTATACCCGGGAAAGTTTCAGCTCAAAGATGAAGACGTTGAACGGCTTTTTCCTATGGCAGGCGCCCTCCTAGAACAGGGGTTGGAGAAGACGCCCTTGGTGATTTGCGGTCCTGCTCCTATTGATAGGTCGGTCCCTCCTCCTTCAAAAGTAAAGAGACCTTTCTTCCCTTGTCTTCTTCCGGCGACTACTCGAGTGGTGAGAAGAAGGAAGAGAAGGGAAGGAAAGAGGAAAAAGACAAGATGGAAGCGAGGATTAAGAAGAAGGAGAGGGCTCCCCAGGTTGTGCCCGAGACCGCTTTTGACATTGAAGGGTCAGGAGGCAACCTAGGGGAAAGATTATCTGAAATAAGGAAAGAAAAGGAGAGGATCCTGAAGAACACCTCCCAAGTCTTGGAGGTGATAAAAAAATTAGCAAGAAGGGAAAGCTCGCTATCTTAGGAGGATAACGAAGTTAGAGAGTGCTTTGTTGCAAACCACGAGGCACTCTCAAGGTGATCACATAGAGGAGCTAAGGAAGTTATACAAGTTGGAGGATAAGTTGACTTCCCTTGTTTTAAGCAATTCAGAGTGGGCAGGTAAGGCTGAGGTTGCAAGAGAGGAGTTCCACCGCACCCTTTCAGACATAGGCCAAGCCCATTCTGTCCATGTCCAAGACCTCCAAAAAAGAATAAAAGAGCTAAATGATGAAAAGAAGGCCTTGAAAAAGGAAAGAAATAAGCTCAGAGGTGAAGTCGCGGAGGCCAGGGAGGCAGAGTCCAAGGCGAAGCAGGCGACCTTCGAGATCCACCGCCGAGAGGACCTGTTGAAGTCTGAGATATGCTCAATACGCGCTCTGATAGATAATGGCCTGAGATGGAGAGGACGACGCATGGAGGACCTGAAAGAGGCGGTGAGGAGGGCGATGAACATCGTCAGCGCTTCGGCCGTAGGTCACCACGTGAAGAGCCAGGCAGCCTTTGATGTTCTTCTGCAAACATTAGTTGATGTAAGCATTCTAAATCAGGAGAACATCATGGGTCCAGCCGTTCTTCCCTTTTGTGGCCTCAAGGGTCCAGATAGGTTTTTTGACACTGGAAGCCACTGCTCAGGAGATATTCCTCCTATGGGAGCCTACGTCGGCTGAGGATGTCAACCTGTTTCTCCCCGCAGAGGTCCCGATGAAGGTCAGAGAGCTCCTCCTGAAGCGCAGCAACAAGCTCCTCCCAAAGATTTGTAGTGACTAGCTTTCTGCTCTTTTCATCCTCAGTCTCATCCAGCAGATGAAGGGATTGGAGAAGAGAGGATGTCAGCTAATCCTCCGAGGGCGCGCCGCTGGTTTGTGAGAAGAGTAATATATTAGTCTACAAGGGGGTCTCCCTCATATTTGAGATTGACACTATTACTCTAGTTGTCCAAGTTCTGAAGCCTTGTGTTCTTCTTTGATTCCGTTGTATGCCTTGTACTCAGAAAGAGATATGTAAGGGAACAAAGAAATGAAATTTGTAATAAGTTTTACCATGAATAAAATATATTCTTCTGAAAACTTATTCTGAATGAATTTTGCTTGTATTTTCTTTCTTTCGTCTCTGTTTTTATGTTTGAAGAAGACGTCATGAGATCAGAAAGAATAGAACGAGAATTCATGAGTGAAGGAAAGTATAAATTTAATGATAAACTCTGAGTTAAAAGACAAGAAACAAACTATCATCGTGAAAGATGTTGTAAAGCATCGAATAACGATAGTTAAAAGAATAAAATGAATAGCGCATTCTGATGTTTTGAAACATCGTGCACGACATTAGGAAAAGTACAAGTGATGAGGCGCTTCGATATCTGTGCGCCGCTTCGGATTTCAAAACTATCAGAAAAACAAACCGGCAGATCGGGCCCGCGCGTCGATCGATAAGATCAGGCGGTCAGAAGACGAAGAGCCACAACTGCTCCCCATAAACCTGTTTGCTCAGGAAGGGAAGTTTGAAACATTTGCCTATCTCAAACCCTAAGAAAGAATCCTCTCTGATCCTACTCGTCGCAAAGCTTCATCGTGGGGGCAAGAGATATTGAGTGGGCTGAGCTAGTCGGACAGTTTGAGAATGACTCTAGCTATCAGGAGAGTCTTCTGATGGAGCATGAAGTGCTCAACACAACAAGAGGGTTCAGAGGAAACCCCAGTCTCATGGTCATCCAGCCCACCGCCGAGCTCCGACCAAACAGACCTCCTGAGGAAGCGGTGTGCGTTTACCGGGCACAAGTGGAGTATGGGATGATGCTCCCTCCACAACCAGAATTCAAAGAGATCCTGAACTCATACTAGATTGTGCCGGTGCAGCTCTCCCCCAATGCCGTCGCATACATCTACTCTCTCCTGAAGGTGCTACAGGCTCAAGAGATTCCATGGAGTATGACGCTGTTCAGGGGCCTATTTAGCTGGATGGCAGTGCCCGGATACGGAGGATGTCTGGCCCTGAGATCGAAGACCAGGAAGGTGATGTTCTCCGGGGCGAGTAGTTCCCACTCATACTAGAGGGACTACTACTTCTTCGTAGAAGGGGATTTAAGCATCCCCCTGAAGCCCGGAGTCTGCCCACCGGAGTTTATCGGGGATGCCAGATGGATGACTGGAGAAGGGACGCTGAGGAATCTGAAGAAGCTGAAGGGGCAGAACTGACCCCTTAAGGACTTCCTCAGACATGTGAAGAAGGACATATCCTTATACGCGCAAGCGTTAAGGTATGCCGTCTTCAAGGAGACGATACCACCTTCTGGTACGGTGCTGATGAAGAGGGCCAGAAGAGGACAACCCCCAGCCGCTCATCTCAGTAGGGAAGTTGTTGAGGTGAGGGAGGGGCAAGGCGACATAGAGGTTCCAGAGCTCGTCTGTGGTGGAACCGCAGTCGACGTGGTGTCTTCTTCGGAGGATACTACGGAAGACGAAAAGACCTTGGCCGAGCTGTTTGAAGATGCTGGCAAAAGGAAACAACCTGCAACGTCGGCCAAGCCCAAGGCAATCCCCAAAAGTAATAAAGGGATTGTTCTTGGGGGAAATAAAGGAGAGGAGATGGCCGAGGAGAAGGTTGAGGAGAAGGTCGAGGAGAAGGGCTAGAAGAAGGAAGATAAGGGCCAAGAGGGGGCCCAAGATAAGGGAGCAAAGGGGGCGGCCACGAGCCCCTGCCTAGACCTAGTGCTGAAGGAAGTGCCTAAGAGGAAGAGGGCACTTCCAGAAAGGAAACGTCCAGAGCCTCCTTCGAAGAAGGGGAAGACCGTGGAGGAAGAACGGTCGGCTGCCAAGAGAGCACACGAATGGCAGCAGAGTGTGAAGCCCCCTTACTGCGTGAACTTTTGCGATGCCGAGAGAATGATAATTTGGAGTTTTAAAATTGAAACTATTTTGGATAAAAAAAAAATTTGGACCAATTTATGAGAGAAGAAAAATAGAGGGACCAAACTGCAATTTCCCATTAAATGGGATAAGCTCTGCCGCGGGAACCACCTTCTCGCTGCCGTTTTTCGTGTGTCGCTCGCTCTTGGAGAGAGAAAATCTCCCTCTTTGTTTCGCCCGTGCCGCGCCCGTGCCCGCTCCCCTCTGTTCGCCCGTTTTGTCGAACCCAGCGCCAGCAGCTACCGCAACCAGCAGCAGCAGCTACCGCTACTGCCAACAGGGAAGAAGGAGGAGAAGAAGAAGAAGAAGAAGGGAAGGAGCAAAGGAATCAACGGGATTTTCTCGTCCAATCTCTTCGTATATTTCTCCGGCTTATATCGATCTATCAAAATGACGTATAAGAGGTAGGCAAGAGTTCTAAGTTGTTTATTAAATTAAATTTGTCGGTTAATTAATTAATTTGATATATGTGATTTTATGTGTTATGTTGAAATACAAATAATATGTATTGTTAAATGCTTGTTTTATGGTTGAATCCATGTTGCAGGAATTATCATTACTGCTCAGAATGTTTCATATGTTTCGTTATATGCATGATTCTGATTAATCTATATGTGGAATGAAATATTAATTTTTACGTGAAATAAATATATAAGAATATTAAAAGCAAGATGATATATTTAATTGGGTTGTTTATCAAGTCAAAAAGGCAGAATATGATCTGCGGACTTAGAATAACTAGATGTGATTATAAGATGTTATAAAGTCCGACAATGTATTAAAAAGAGCTTCTTGACCTGTTTATGTCCCTGCCTATGCTCGAGCCATGCCAATGCCAGATGTGATTGATAACTTGCCAAATGTTGAAAATGGTTGCCAAGATGTGTAAACAACCTGACAGGATGGTTGTATGTTATGTGGCACTCCTTTAGATGTTTTAGGAGTTGCCAAGGATCCTATGTATATGTAATGATAAAAAAGAGGCAGTTGTGACATAGCCTAAGAAACTGGGGCGCAAAAGATAAAAGTATAAAAAATAAAAAGAATTTGCAGTGTATTATTGATATTGCATGTTAATGTGACATCAACATTTATATTATGATTGTCAAATTGTCTTGATTATTTGTTACTCATGCTGATAAGAAAATATGATGTATGTTTGCTTGTAATAGTTTTTATTTAGCAAGTTAGTGCTTATTGTCTACTCAGTCCTAGGGTCGGTGGACTGATGCCTTTATTGGCAGGTACAAGTGAAGAAAGAGGCACACAGGAGGTTTACGAATACTGAATCAAAGGGGTTTTGTTTCCAGTTTGATCCTTTTCTTATTGTATAAGCTAAATAAAAATTATGATTTGTGTATAAATAAATATGTTAAATATGATGTTTATAGTATCAGTTTGTTATTTAATTATATTGCTTCCGCTGTATGAGTTAAAAGTTTTTATGTATAATCTTCCCTATGATTTATGTGAGTTTTCGTGGTGTCTCAAAAAGGGAACGTCACGTGTGGGGTCTCGAAAGGGGAACGTCACAACTTTGCAGGAAGGTTCGGGGACGACAGTGCGAAAATTGCCGTGGAGACAAGGGAAAACGGAAAGAGATTAACAATACTCTCCCAGCAGTCATCCGATCAAGGCCTCGCAGTTCTAGGGGACATGGGATTGGCGATAGGAGGCGGTTTGGTTACCAAGGATCTGGAGGAGAGGATGGAGAAAACTTCGACGCCGGATGCCTATGCCAACGTTGCCAACAGGATGGTCGCTGTAAGGATTCTCTCATCACTCTTTAATTTCCCGATAACCGCCTAGCTGAGTCGTGCTAACTCCACCTTGTTTTTCAGGCGCTTGCTCGTCTGCCCTTACTTTTGAATAGGACCTTGCGGACGGAGGAGCAGGTGCTCAAGCAAGGACGCCAGCTTCATCAGCAGGGTGAGAAAATTGAAGCCTTAAAGATTCAACTCGCAGCGAAGTCTTTTCAGTACGATGCTTTGCAGGAGGAGACTAAACTGCAAGAGGAGTTTGCAGTCCACAAGTCTGCAACGGGCGCACTGAAGGCGGACAATAAGACCCTGCGAGAGAAGCTGAGTAAGGTTGCTGAAGACCAGGAGGCCACTATTGCGGCGAAGTCTGCAGCAGCCGTGGAGCCTACAAAATAAGCCTGCCCTGCAAGGGATCAGGAGGGCATGGAAAGGAGTGATCTCCGCTTTGATCCAAGAAGGCAAGATCACCGCGAACGACTTTGGGGAAGTGGAACCCATTCCTTGCCTACCCGCCGATCCTATTTACAAGGAAGAAGGGGTTAGACCTGACTGATGACTTTATCCAACAGATGTTCGATCTTTTGGATAAGGCCAGTAAGGATTAACCCACTTCCATGTAAGATGAGTGCATGTAACCTCAATTGTATTTTGAAAATGAATGAAATGTTTTTCTTTTGCATACCTGTTTATTCTGATGTGTATGAAATGAACAAGTTCCTTGAATGGTTGAATTTGAAACAATTTGATTCTAAAATCAGATTATTTGAGATTCCGATATGGCATTTGATTCAGAAAATCAGTTTGTGATCTCCACTTAGAAGTTTAAACCGGACAAGTTGAGTGGAAAAAGCTGTTTAAAATATACTCTTTGAGAGAGAGGCAATCTGGTTAATTCCCCTTGCAGCAGGTTAAGAATAAAATAGAACTGATAGGGCATTTCCCCAGATTTATCTTGATGCCAAAAGGACTTAAGTCGTCTGAAACATCGTGATCGATGTTTGTACTTGATGCATAGGCTGACCGAGTAGAAAGAGCATTTAGGGCTTTAATTTGAAATCATACTCCTTTATAAACTTGCATAGAAAAAAAAGTAATGATAATAGTGGAGATCCTGCCTGGGAGGAATTATCTGACTCGATGCCAAAAGGACTTAGATCGTCTGAAATATCATAATCGACGCTTGTACTTGAGGCATGAGTTGACCTCCTAAAAGCGACATATTCTAGTAGGAGACGAAGGCACTTTGCTTAGGGGGGACCTGTATCATGGGGAGATAGCAGGGACTGCCCTAAGGTTACGAGCAGGCCTTCTGGCCCTCCGCTAGCCAAGTGGACTTATGGAAGGGTTCCAAATGTTGATAGAAGACCCTGCCGGCCTTTGGCATAACTAGGCTCGGTGACCTCCGTATATGAATAGTGAGGATGATAAACCATCATGTACGAGGTACAAATCCTCGAGTACGATGGTTAAGGGATTTGAGGTTAGGATCATACCTGTCGCACGATACTTGAATAATAGATAAGCTAGTCGTGCTTTAGATAATATGAATACCTCAGTATGAATTATCAATCATAGGATGTATAAGAATCTTAGAACATGAAATGCCTGAACAAAGGACCTTGTACCTAGGGCTGCTTATTGGACCGGTTCGAACCGGAACCGGTCCGAAACCGGTCCAGTAAGAACCGGTTCGGTCCAGAACCGGTTGAACCGGACCGGTTCTAACCGGTTCCGGGCCGCAGAACCGGTCCGGACTGGTTCTGCATAAGCAGAACCGGTTATCCGGTTCGGAACCGAACCGGGTTTAAATTTTTTTTTTTTTTTTTAATAGTTGGGCGCAGCGCCCGCGGCCCGCGTGGCAATTTCTTTTTTATGTTAATTTTGTCATAAATATTACAAAATATATACTTTTTTTTATAAAATGTATAGATAAATATATTTTTTAATTAATTTATCCGATTGACCCGACGAGTCACCCGACCCAATTATCTGGATCCGGACCAGACTCGGACCGGATCCAAGGCCACCAAATCGGTTCCGGATCGGATCCGGAACCGGTTGGAACCGGACCGGACCGGTTCCAGGTCCAACCGGACCTGGAACTGGTGGAACCGGACCGGAACCGGTCCGGTCCGGTTCGGTAACCATCCCTACTTGTACCAAAAGAGAATCCTCGTTAATTTGCCGTAGTGATGATCATGAGTCGGGCAACTGAAGTTCCGGAATTTAGAATTTAGAACATTGATATCAATGTAACCTCCAAAAAACCATGATAAAAGAAACCCAAATGTGTACCAATTTAGAAGAATTTCTGACATATCTGCACAAATGAATTCCATATGAATCTGTACAGATGAATTCCATATGTGATGAATAGGAATAGATAAACGCCTAGATTTAAGCGTAAAACTTCTTCAGATCATACCACCTCCATGTCCTGGGGAGTTGAATTCCCTCGGAGGTCATGAGATAGTAAGCATTAGGTCCCGCAACCTCGCGTACGATGTATGGGCCTTCCCAGTTGGGCTCAAGTTTGGGAACCCCTAGGTTGTTGCCAGCAAGAAGCTGCTGCTTGAGCACTTGATCGCCCTGAGAGAACTCTCTGGGGTTGACCCTGCGGTTGAAGTATCGTTCAATTCGGCATTTATGTTGCAGTCGTTTGAGTGAAGCCAACTGCCTTTTCTGTTCCAAGAGATCCAGATCAACTCGTCGTGAATCATTGTTCTCATCCATCTAGGTTCATAAATCCTCGGGCTCGAAGTTGGCTGATGTCTCCACTCTGGGGGAGTAATGCTCCAGCTCGACAAATATGACAGCGTCCATCCCGAAGACCAGGGAGAAAGGAGATTCCTGGATGACTTCAAAAGGGGCGGTGTTATAGGCCCAGAGAGTGCTCGGCAGTTCGTCTGGCCAACGAATTTTGGCACCATGAAGGCGCTTCTTCAAAATGTTCAGAATATTTTTGTTGGCAGCTGCGGCTTGGCTATTTGTGTGAGGATGCCATACAGAGGCATATTTGAGGTTGATTTGATACTTGCCACAGAAGTCGTAGACCAGCTGATTAGCGAAAGGAGTGTCGTTATCTTTGATAATTACCATGGGAACCCCATATCTGCAGACGATGTTTGCCCATAGGAAACTCTCAACGTTTTGGGCAGTAGGTTGAGCTAGAGGTTTTGCTTCTATCCACTTTGTGAAGTAATCAACAGCGACCAGTACCCATTTGTAGCTCTGGACGGTCGTAGTCATCGGCCCCAGAAAATCGAGCCCCCAGACAGCGAACGACCAAGATGAGTTGATGGGCCTGAGGTAACCAGCAAGTCGCCTATGCATGTCAGCGTAATATTGGCATTGAGGGCACTTCTCTACGAATACTTGGGCGTCCTTGTGGATGTTGGGCCAGAAGAACCCTTGGCGCAGGATTCGCATGACCAGGCTTCGGCCTCGAGCGTGAGTTTCGCATTCCCCTTTGTGGACAGACTCCATAACTTCTTGAGCTTCCTCAGGCCTTAGGCTTTAGTAAGCAGTTTGGCATATGATCTTCTGTACAATTCCTCGCCGATGAGGACGCATTTGGCACATTCGAAGCTTAGCCTTTTGGATTCTAGTTGGTTGCTGGGCTGAACTCCGTACTTTAGGTAGTCGATGATACTATCCATCCAGCATGGCGCTTGCTGAGAGCTATGAATTTCTATACAATCGTAACTGGGCTTCTCGAATGTTTGATGCTGATGAAAGTCAGGGAGCCCCCTTTTTACGAGATGGTCTGCCATCTGGTTCTCCTCCCGGGGAACATGCGTCAAGGAGAATTTTTTGAACTGAGAGATCAAAGATTGAGCCTTCACAAGATACTTCTTTAAAACCTCGTCCTTTGTCTCGTAGGCACGATTGACTTGATTGACAACTAGCTGAGAGTCGCTGAACACTTGTATGTACTTTACTGATATCCTGAGGGCAAACTCCAGCCCCGCAACGAGAGCTTCGTATTCTGCCTAATTGTTGGTAACTTTAAACTAAAGAGTTACCGCTCGATGTAGGGCGACTTCCACGGGGCTGGTGAGAAGAATTCCAACTCCTTGAGATTGAAGTCTAGAAGCGCCATCGATGTGGAGAGACCATGGAATGGCCTTGCTTTTTGCGGTCATTGACTTTGAAGTGAAAAGTTCAGCAACAAAGTCGGCTAGCACTTGAGCTTTGATTGCTAACCGAGGAGTGTATTTGATGTCAAATTTGTCAAGCTCGATGGACCATTTGAGGAACCTTCCCGAGACTTCGGGGGGGGTGTAATATCTTTAGGAGAGGCTGGTCAGTGACCACCTGGATGGTATGCGATTGGAAGTATGGACACAACTTCCTTGCCGCCATCAGGAGAGCTAGAGCAAGCTTCTCCAGCGTGGGGTATCGAGTCTCCGTGTCGAGAAGTATATGGTTAATGTAGAAGATAGGGCGAGGGACTTATCATTATTCACGAGGACAACTGAGACCACTGCGTCTGATACCCCTAGGTAAAGAGATAGAACCTCTCCTGTTTTTGGCGTCACAAGCATTGACGCAGTGGTAAGGTACTTCTTCAGCTCCATGAAGTCAATTTCACATTCGTCGGTCCATTGACCCTTCTTCCCATTGCGAAGACACCGGAAAAACGGAAACATCTATCGCCAGCGTTGGAGATAAATCTTCCTAGACTGTTGACTCGTCCTGTGAGCTTCTGAATCTCCTTTAGTGATCAGGGAGAAGGCATGCTGAGGACCACTGTGATTTTGTCTGGGTTAGCCTCTATCCCCCTGACCGATATTAGGTAACCCAAGAATTTTCCTGAAGTCGCGTCGAAAGTACATTTGGCAAGATTGAGCTTGAGATTGAACTTTCGGAGAGTGTCAAGTTTCTATGAGGTCCGCAAGATGTTCCTTCATGCTCTGACTTTTGATCAGAATGTTGTCAACATATGCTTCAAGATTTCTCCCCCTTTGCCCTCTGAACACGGCATCGATCATGGGCTGATAAGTGGCACTGGTGTTCTTGAGATCAAAGAGCATGACATGGTAGCAATATGTGCCGAAGTCCGTGATGAAGGCAGTCTTCTCTTCGTTCTCTTTGGCCATTCGGATTTGGTGATATCCTGAGAAGGCATCCAGGGAACTCACCACATCGTACCCGGAGGTGCAATCCACCATCGTATCAATGCGTGATAAAGGGTATGCGTCTTTGGGACAAGCTTGGTTGAGCGCTCGGAAGTCCACACACATTCTCCATTTTCCGTTGGCTTTCTTTACCATGACAGCATTGGTAAACCATTGTGGGTATCAGACTTCCTTGATATAACCTGCCTTCAATAGTTTGTTAACCTCTTCTTCGACAGCACTCTGCCTTTCTCCTGCCATGACACTTTTCTTTTGCTTTGTTGGAGTGGCATCAGCAGATACATTCAAATGATGCTCACAGGTGGCCCTATCGATTCCCGAGATATCTTCTGGGGACCAAGCAAAGACATTTATATACTCAGAAAGCAAAGCAATGACATCTGCTTACTGATTTGCATTCATGAAAGAAGATCATTTACAGCTTTAGAAGAATCTTCTCCTCCCACTAGTACATTAAAAACCCCTTCCGGTGGTATGACGGGTTAAGACTCCCTCGGGTCCAGTTGGTCAACAACGAGCTGTGCAGAGATCTGAAAACATCGGGTGGCCTGCCGGAGATCTCTGATGGTGACAACGCTGCTAGAGGTAGAAAACTTTGCGCAGAGGTGGGGTGTAGAAATCACCATTCCAAAAGAGTTGAGCGTTGTTCTCCCGAGGATTGCGTTGTAGTCTGACATGGCTCTGATGACCGCGAAGTTTACCATGCTCATGGCGTGGCCATTGTCGTCGCAGAAAGAGACCGGCAGGGAGATGAATCACAACGGCTAAACCCTCTCCCTAGAGAAACCCAACAAAGTAGTTCCTGCACGGAGAAGGTTCGTTTCGAGGCCCATCTGGAGGAAAGTGGATTCGGATAAGATATCGGCCGCGCCTCCTAAGTCGAGGAGTACTCGCCGAACGTCGTTGTGAGGGTTGCCCAGGCGGGGAGGATCTTCATGACAGAAAGTGAGTGGGATGGAAGAAGAAGGCTGACGAGAGATGCCGCCTACTTCGATGACCTGGCGGCATGCGGCGACAGGGTCAATGCTGAAGATGGCGTTGATCGTCCTTGCTGTGGGGGGATAGGACCGCATCGATCGGCTAGGATCAGGCAGTGGTGAGACCCGGGTTGAAGCCCACACGTTTGCTGGGGCCTTGCCCTTCTGTGCGGCCTTGAATGTTGGGGCCATCATCATGAACTCTTCTAGCTTACCCTGATCCGCCAGCTTGTCAAGCAGGACCCTCAATGCACGACACTTGTGAAGCTTGTGTCCGTAGTTCCCATGGAACGCGCAGTAGTTGTCCGGGTCCATTCCAGTCGGCGGAGTCAGTTTAGGTCCTGTAGGACAAACCCAGCCTTGCTTTACAGCCGCCGCATATACTTCGGTAAGCGGTCGGGAAAAGAAATGCTTTTGCTTATGGGCCTGTCTCGGCCTCCTATCGTTCTTGCCATAGTTCCTACCTCTGCGGGTGGACGATGATTCATCTCTCTGATGTTTCCTTTTCTTCTCCTTCTTGGCTCCGGGAACATCGGGTGGAGAGGTTTCGGCATCTTCCAACAGCACAAACTGGCCGACCCTGGCTACCAGCTCTGGATAACTTTGAGGTTTGGCCAGTTGGAAGGACTTGGATAAGTCACCGCTCCTGAGACCTTTCCGGTAATTGTGCATGGCCACGACAGGATCTACGTCTTTTGCTTCTGCTGCTGCGACGAAGAAGCGATTGGTGCAGTCCCGCAGACTTTCCTTCTCGCCCTGTTTGATGTTGGCGAGCACCATGTCGGAGACAACCATTCGGGTCCGGCCGATGAAGCGGGCGATCAGCTCCCACTTCAAATGCTCATAAGAGCAAATGTGACCCCTGGGTAGCTTGACGAACCAGCTGAAAGCCGCGCCCTTCAAGGTGTTGGCCAAGAGGTGACACCTGGTGGCTTCGTCGGGTTGACGATAGCGGACAGCGGCCTTGAACCCCTTAATGTGCTCGCGGGGGTCTGTGGTGCCCCTGTAGGTTTCAAGTCGAGGTGACTTGAAGTCCTCTAGAACTGGCGCTTGCCGGATAGCATCGGAGAAAGTAGCATTGCTATCTAGCGGGCCGAAGAAAGGATCAGGTCCATATTGGAGGGCTTGGGCACCCGGAAAAAGAGGATTCCGTCCAGTGAGGAAAGGAGGAAAAACTAGAGGAAAGAAGACAGATTGTGGCTGTGGACAAAGTGGAAAAGGATTTTGGTGGACTTCATGGGGAGGAATAGGGTGTCTAGGAGGCCGAGAAGAGCCAAACGACTGAACGGAAGGTGCCGCGACTGGCGGAAGGGGAACAAGAGCCGCCGCAACCGGCGGGGAAGGTGCTAGGGGCGCCTCAACTGGCGGGAGAGGATCACAGGTCGCCGCAACCGGCAGGAGAGGGTCACGGCCCGCCGCAACTGGTGGAAGAGGTGCAGGTGGCAGTATGGCATCGCAGACTGGTTGAGTCTACCTAAAAATCACGGTCTGTTGTGCTGTAAGGCCCGTAATCAAATCGGTAAGGTTTGCCAACATCCCCTGCAACTCTAAGATGCGGGTACCTCTGGAAGAAGAAGTAGATCCAGCGCGACACCGAGATGTGGAAGCTAAAGCTTCATCACCTGACGCCCTGATAGAAGGCTCACCTGTGTGTGTGCTGCGGGCCACGGAGTAGGTTCTGCGTGTCCTAGCCACCATCTTCTCGGAGTCTCAATGAAAGCACCAGAAAATGTTGACGAGAGATGTAGGGGGTCCCAAGAAAGAGAGAGATAGAGAGAGAGTCCCGAGAAACAGCGGCACGCAGTAAGCTAAGCCTGTTGACTGAGGCTAAAAAAAGAATCATATGTATCCAGAATAGCACATAGGTATTTAAGGTACTTCATAGAGAAAATCCCCTACGTTCACCGAGCGATCAGCTAGAGATGATTTCACTAAAGAAAGGTGGCCGAAAAGACCAGTACAATGAGTGAAAAAGAAGAGGGAGAGCTTTCTTATCTCAAGCTCTTAATATAAGGGTGATAGAAGAGGGCTCCTGCAATTCTCCACGGGGATAAAAGCCTATTTTCCTCGAAGCTTGCTTGAGGGTGTTTATAGGCAGGGGATAGTGTAGCCTAGTCCTGAATTTTTCGGAAGATGATGGAGTAAACAAATGCTTAACCCACGCTGATAGCTCTACTGCTGTCGGCCACCGGAGGAGCATGCGTGTCCTTGATTTGAGTAACTGGAAAAAGCGTGCAGCATTGGAAACAGTGCGGTCAGGTTACACCGATAGCGACAGGCGCAGCTGGGGAACATTGTCATCGATGCTGCCCGGGGGTGATTCTGGCTCGTCGTGAACGAGATTTGGCCGAACTCTCGTGGCCGAGGTTAGGGACCAACGAGAATAATAATAATTAAATAAAAAATTAGTGCCACTTAAAAGCCACGTGTACGACTGGGATGCAGCGCTGGAGCCATGTGTTAACAATTATGTACTAATCTCTCCTCCATTCAACTCTATCTGAGGCTACTTTTACCAAGTGTAAACAATTGAAGATCACGTGTAATGGCCATATCCCGATCACTTTTAGTCTGCATCCCTCTCTTTAACAACGTTATTGAATCCCCTTAAATTACATATATGCTCCTCTATATTTCAATTTAATGGACATGACCAAGTTATAGAAAGTGACAAGTTTTATGTTGGCTGCCAACCTACCGCAACCTTTTTTTCTCACTAGTCCCTACTGTGGAAGACAAAAAATATATGCCAAAACAACAACAAATCAACAATGAAAAAAAAAAGAGAAACAAACATTCAATTGAATATGAAACTATACTAGTTATTCATCTTCTTCCACAAAAAATGAAGTGGGGAGACAGCTGTACCCTCAAGATTTATTGCTTGTCATTGAACAGATATCACACAGTAATGACAAATAAATCCCTTTAACTAAATACCCTATTGTGTTAGTAACTCAGTCAATAATGAAATGTACTGAAGATTATGAGTTGAGTTTGAGCATCATACGTGGTGTTTCTTCAGAAACAACAATAGCCATAGGTCCAGTTAGGTCTTTACATCCTTTCACATCCAGCGCATTGATATCATGGAAGGACCACCATGAAGGATTCCCATGATTTAATAAAAGGTTGCCACTCACTGAATCCACCTATTGGAAGCAGTAAAAATATGTCAAAAGAAACTCCATTTTGGACATTACTCATTGTAGAGCGTCTCCAGCAAGATAGTTGAATTTTTCAAGAGCATGAAAAATTAGAAAAGGAAAAATGTAGGGATAAGGAACATACTGTTTGCTCAAGAAGGCGTACTTCACCAGAACCGGTAACCCTAAAGTATCTAGGATAGACATCAGCTATTATGAAACCATCAGCAGTTCCATTGAATACCTTTTTAACTTCAGATGAACAGGGAGGGTGCTCAACCTGCAATTCATATTTGACAACTTCCTTGCCCTTTGGCCTCTCCCTAGTAAATGCCCATGAAAAAATGATATCTAGTTCAATATCCAGGGATCGAATGAACCTATCTTGCACTGCTGGAGGAATCAACCAAGATGTGCTTGCATCAGCTTGACAGCAGATTAACTGAATGTCCTTTGCATTGTACATATCCAGATAATGTTTCGGGTCCAAATTGCCAAGAATGTTGGGATTTTCCCAATCAACCAACTCGCATAGAGTGGTTTGGAACAGTGTTAGCCTTCCACCAGCTGCTTTAATTTCTACATGAACACTTACATCCTTGATGGGATTGGCAATGTTTGTGGGGTTTCCACTGCTGTACATCTGGAGTAACGGAGAGATACTAAATCATTGATTATCATTATGGATAGCATCTTAGAGCAGATATAATGTCAAAATACTATATAGATATGATCAAATACTTAAAGTTTAATAATTATGTAAGTCACGATTGTGCTATAATAGCCAATGATAATTTGTAACATAGTTAATGAACAGATTATTATGACATCAGCAATCATAAGTAGCAAAGGAATCAGTGAATCAGTGGATCCTTATTATCTTGCGTCTTCATCATTATTTGCTGCATGCATGATCCTTGCCATTTTCTTTTTCATCCATCAGAAGGGCTAACTTTCAATCTCAAATAGCACAAATAAAAGACTAGCAATCAATAGCCTATGGCAAACTCAACCCATGCCATTATCTGTAAGAGCTTCTTTAGAAAGTTAACTAATAGTAAACAATGTACCATTTGTACGGTAACAAGCAATGAAGATGAGCTTACCAACATAGGGGCCCAGATCACACATATTAAGATGAAAAGTAAACAAATTCCACTGCAGAATTTTGTCAATTTTGTTTGCCTTTGTCCTTGCTGATGACAAGCTCTATTTAAGACAGCATCACATTTGACGAGAAATAGGCTCGCATTAATATCTTCCAGCTATAGAAAAAAGCAACAACTAGATCAGTAGCATCAAGAAACTACAAACAGGTGCATAGGCATACAAGCTAAAGGAGAAACCATTCACCAAATTAAGTAGCCATCAAAAGGCCAGCAGAAGCATCCGGTCCACAAATTAAGTTGTGTTACTATGCCAGATATTCATCATTGGTATATACATAAAAGGCAAACAAACAGAAATTTACTTTCAATTGTCTTCATGTCAATAGTGGTATTTTACATTTGCTTGAACTAAGTGTGTACTACCAGACAGACCCTGTCTAACATGCTTAATCTTAGCCATGAAGTAGATCAAGTTCAAATCTAGGAGTCAATTGCAGAAGCAGTTATTGTAAATAAAATAATCAATTAGAACTGTAAGTCAATAAGAACAAAAAATGAATACTAATAATAAATATACCTTAAACCTAGGCTACCTTGTATTTCAAATATTGAAAAACAGAGCAAGGACGTGCCCAAGCCTCCAGATTACAATTTGGTCTATGTTTCGGAATACCATTTGTTAGGTCCATAGAGTTTATATCATCTAACTTCAAGGTCCTTATGCTGTTATCTCCCTGAAACTCCCAAGACCCCTAACATATCAAATTTTCCAAAAATTAGCCCTTTTCCCCAAAATTTATCACTTTTTCTCTTCTCTCTTCCTGCTCTCCGCTCCTCTTTTCACTCTGTCCTCCCTCTCCAATCTTGCCATGCCAAGGTAGCTGAAGCAGTCATTGGGAAAATAAGTTGCTCCCTAGAAAGCATTCTCGTGTTCTCTAGTGCTGTGTGTGGGGGGGGGTGTCTAGTTAGAGATCGGTAGAAGGGAGGGAGGGTGTTGTGACTGGTTTCAAGGGGAGATAGAGCGAGAGAGAGGGGGGCGGAGAGGGTATCTTGTCGAGAGAGAGACAAAAGGGGGGAAGGAGGAGGGCAAAATGGAATTTCAAAAATATGATAATGGAGTATTCCTTATATGCTTACAGAATCCATTTTTTTGGATCTTTTATGTAATTAAATTACTTCTAGGGATCTTTAATGTTATAATGTTTGTATAAGAAATTCATCAATAAGTTTTTAAAAATTGTGGACTAAATTGTAATTAACTATAGGGATCTAATAATAATTTACACTAATAAATAATATCATCATACCAAACATACAAACATACAAACATACAAATACTCAACTGTATTTCTCCATTATACAATTTGGTAGATCAAGTCCCACTGATCTAGTCATAATGTATTGCTAAGAGGAGATTAGAGTCACCATTCTAAATTATGTAAGGGGGGAGATAGATATGTAATCACAAAATAATATTTGTTAAAAAATAAAATACCTTCAACCAATCATACATTGTCAAAGATGTGGTTGTGCAGGACCAATCTAGTACACATCGCAACTCATATAGGAATGGCAAAGCACGATATAACCGAAATCCCAAAAAGTGAATTCGAGTAATTATACTTGTCAAAAATTGCCGATATAATGTGCTTTTGTTGGCAATGCCACTTCGAATTTGTAAAGCTTGCAGAGCCAGAGATATTGCTTTTGTTAGGTAGATGACACGCAGTGCAAACCCTCCCACATGGTGTGACGGCTCCATATACCATGCATATTCTGTGACTGAATAAGTGAAAAGGACAATATTGAAAAGATAATAAACAACTTTGCTTGTAGCAAAGGAACATAGATAGATGACGCGATCAAGCACGATGAGAAAAAAGAGAACCTGACAAGTTCAAAATTAATTTAAAATTAATCCACAGCATATAAATCATTGTTCTTGCATTAGAGACTCTACAGAGAGATAATCTTCAAACATGAAGACTCACTCTTCAGGAGAAACCTGAATAAAGGCAACGTGTAGAGAATCATACCATTAAGATAAACACAAATTCCTTTGGAAACTGGTCTTCAAATTGATAAACATCAAGGAATCTGCTCTTATTTTCAATCACAGATTGATAAAATGTGGCAACCAAAAAGAATACTACAAGATCTGCACAAAATATATAAGCATAAAGATCAACTTCTCTTCTTCCACCACCAATCACGGATGTTATGCGATACGGGAAGTTAACCTCATCAAATAGGCCTGCACATTGTGCTCTGAGAATCTCCGTTGCTACATCTGAAGCTGGCGTAAGTGAGTGGTAAAATTCTGCCTCTTTACATCCCAAAGGAGGAGAAGCATAGATAACCTCAAAAACAGCAAGAGCTATGTCTGAATTTACCTGACTCTGTTCAATGCTTTGAATTCTAACTTTACTAGCAGAATGATGTGAAAATAAATTTTTGGATTCGCATCTATCTTTATGAAATATAGCAAGCAATTGGTTCACTCGTGATTCTATCCTTTCAGGTTGTATACCATCTTCTGGCCATTCATCAACCTTCATTGACAGTTGCACAAAGTATGGAGGAGCTTCTGATCCATGGGTCAGTGATCTCCAATATCTAGAAAAGCTTCTCCTTATGACATATTTGATGTGACTCATTCTAGAAATTGTTTGACTTGCCAATGCTTTATGGAAATAAAATGCAAAATGATCCTGATACAAAGTTCTCTGCTCCAGAACTTTAGAATCTTTTATTGGCGCCCATACACTATCTTTAGAAGTGATTGAAGTCTGCAGAAGTGTTGATATGTACACCATAAAAAGGGGTAAGGTGCTCATAACAAACGATGTTGTAATTTTGTGGGAAAGAAAACCTAGCCTTCTCAACACAACAAAGTTGACATCGAGGGAACAATGCTGAATGATAATTTGGTACAAATACTGAAGTAGAATATTAAACTCTGTGTACATTAACATCATAACCCAGAAATAGTAGCAAGGACCAGAATTAACGCACAGAGCATAGAGGAACAGAGCTGCAAGGTACACCATTGACAACAAGCTGAAGTTCCAGAGAAAAACAATTACAAAGCAACAATAGCACACAACATCATTGTTTGACCGCATTTGTGCCCATATAAAGCGGAAGATCTTCCGTATTTGCAGGCTAGCCGCAGGTGGTCCTGCTGCTGGTGCTTCAGTGGTTGGGTTGACTGATGGTATTGGAACTGCATCTTTGCTGTTAGTATTGGTCTGGCCATCCATTTCATCATTTAATCCTTCTTCTGCAGATAGGTACCCATCAGAATCTGAATCTTCGGGACTTATATTTAAAAAACTTACAATATTGGTAACTGCTTGGTTCCCTAGGGACCGTACTTGTGAAACTCCATCACCTATAAGCTGTGCTGCAGAAATTAAGGGGTTTACTTTTCCCTTAATTTTCTCCTTTCCTGTTCTGCATTGGAACTTGGAATAATCTGTTACTCTGGGCACACTTGATCCATAAATCGAATTTACAGCATGCTCAATGTTATTCAACCCTGAGGAGCTTTCATCTTTTATTCTATTGGATAAATTATGTAAACCTGCTGTTTGATGAGATAATAGTATATCCTGTGGTATATTGTGTGGTGCAAAATCGAATGATATTGGCTTTTCAGTAACAGCAATATTATCCTGTTTGAAAGAAATCCTATCATCATTACCTGGTAAAATATTAGCCTTATCAGTGCTTTGAGAGAATGTCCTACGTTGCTTGAGGCCTTCATGTTGGGTGGATTCATTAGCAACATGTGGAAAGGAGTTCATCCTATTAAGCTGAATTTGCAAATTAAGCATCTCAGATTTCATTTTCTCTACCTGCAAATTGCGATGCTTTTTTAGCTCCTCAGACATGCGAATATGCTGCAATTGTGCATTTTTCCGAGCAGCTTTCTTCTCTTCCTCCCTCACTACAGCACCAATTTGTTCAGCTTCAATGTATCTTGCAACGTTATCAAAATCCTTGGAGTTGAAAATGTAAGATTGCATGGATGCCAATAGAAATATGACAATTTCCACGAGAGCAGATCGTGATGTAATTCGAAAACCATAATCATACTTGTAAAACCCGATGACTTCAAAAATATAGTCTATTTTCTCATACTTTTCAGGGCCAACATTCCCAAGATAAGGAGATTGATAGGTTAGAGAAAGCACAATGAGAGTAAAATTGTACATGCGTAAATATTTGAAAATTTCATTCTTTCTCTTCAAAATTTCAAGTCTCATCCGGAAGAAAAGTAGAGCAAAAGCAAGGTAACCAAAATGCAAAATGTCATACTCCAAAGTTCCAGTTATCAAAATGAGAGCAAGAACAATGTCTAGCAAGTGAAAATACGTGTATAGCCTCAGATAATCCAGAAAAGTCCATATATACTTTGTCTCAAATAAAAGATCCTTCCAAACTGATGCATTCTTTTGGAGAAAAACCATCTGCCTATATAAATGTGAATCAGAGAACCTATGCAAATGATCGCAGCGAAGTTTAAAAGATGAGGACATGAAAACAATAAAATAGCTCACTAGCATTCTCGGATCGTCAACAATCACACCTGCACCACATAGAAGGGATAATTTAGTGACTGATCATTAGTTATGAACTTATGATGACAAAAATGACATTAGACAGCACAAAAAAAAAAATACACATATGGGTATGAACTCTAAAATACATTAAAAAATTTTACCCAGCCAGCATTTCTTGCAGTAACTAATGTAATCACTTGAGCTGCTCCAGCAATCATGGCAATGCACTTTCATCTCGCTAGGACTGTAAGTCAAAAGGATTGAACTTTTCCAAATGGCAGAGTACTCCAGAATAAGGATAGAAGCAAAAGAAAACATGAAGATTGGCCATGACTTACGGATAATATCTCGTTTTAGAAGAATGCATATGAGAAGACATAGTATATAAAATATGGAGATTACATTCAGCACCAAAAAGCTTGCTAGAAGTAATGCTGTCATGTTGATCTCAAGACCCCTGAGTTTGAATAAATTTTCAAACCAAAATTTCACATAAACTTTAGCTGCAGATTTCTGCAACTCAAACCTTTCCCTTCGCAAATAGCGCATCCGTTTTACATCCCACTTCTGATTCTCCCTAGAATTTTCACCAATATAACCAAAGGCTTTCTTCTCTTTACCCCTCTCTGAACCTTGTATGGCCCTAACAATTGCATCTTTCGCACGATTTATATCTGATTTGAAAGATGGGAATGACAAGGAAGTTGCACTGCTTTGCCTCAAAGTTGGAAAAGTGGAATCAACTAAGGGTGTAGTAACTTCAGCACTATAGATACCAATTGAAAGTTTTTCTCTGGATAAAAACAGGTGGCACGGCTCTTCCCATTGCCCTTTATATACAAAAGAAACAGGAATGCTCTTCAGCCAATGGAAAACGTTGTATTGCAGGATACATGAGATTATCACAAGAATTTTCCCTCTCAAACCCATCTCAATACCCTTAAATCCAAAATCAAACTTCGTAAAGCCTAGAAAAATTGAAAAGGCATATAGCTCTTGACCAGGAAACATAAGCAAAAGTTCACCCCACAATTGGAAAGAATAGTCTAGTGTCACAATTATGGCTGTATAAACTAGGAAGAATTTAGATGGAAAATGAGATGCTTTTGGGAAAGCAGAGAAGACAATCAGAGCAACAAGATAAACAAATCCAACAGCACTAATTGACGACAAAGAGACATAAAATGCAGCTGCAGACAAAATCTTTTCACTGTGCCAAATAAGGAACCTTCTGACAAACCCAACAAATCCCATATTTGATCCACTATAAATTTCTCTGCTTTGAGTTTTTTCACTCCTTTCATAGCTGTAAAGTTGCATGACAATCAGAATAGCCAAGGGATGTCTAATATTCTCAAACATAGATGCCTCCGATCTAAATCCCAAATCAGGATAAAGATTTATAATCCTGGATACCAATATCTGAAAGCTTGTAGAAATGCTCAGGCTGTATGTAAAAATAAACACTAGAATGGCATAAGCATTTAATGGGCACCATAGTTTCCTCGTTGTTTCTTCCACAAGTTGTCTTCCAGTGATCCACAACAGAAGGAAAAGAAGATAGCCAAATGATATATAATTGGGATTAACAAGATAAACATTAATTAGAATGGTCAGAAAAGCCACATATGTCCCAAATGAATGGTATGTACGTGAAAAAAATTGGCCAACGTCACTGAGGTATCTTGCAATTATCTTTTCTGAAAAATCAACCAGCAAATATCAGTAACTAAGATAAAAATACACTTTGATCCTATTTATTTTAGAGCATAAATCTTGAGTTCATATTAAAATTATCATCATTACACGTGTATGGAGCAACATTTCAAATAAAAAGATTAAATAGGAAGGTATGAGAAAAATTACTCAACTACTATCAAATCCTGTGTTTAGTAGCTGACCTTTTGAAGAATTTAGCTGATCATTTGTCGAGCTTAGCGACGCATAAATTGACAGCAGAACGGACTTATTAAACCCTGCTTTCAAAACACTGAATCCAAAAGGAAGCACAGGACTGTGTTGCACAATAGCAGAAAAAGAGAAAAGCACTTTAGAACCATAGATCTGAACTGCAGCAAAGCACAAGAGTATTCCAATCTCCGAAAGGTCTGCAAACGTAGCACTGCTAGAAAGTCCTACAAGATGGAGATGAATCATAATGGTGGTTCAATCTTTATAAAACAATAGAATGCATGACAGGGCTAATTCCAATAAAGTATTCCAGGTATACCAGAACTTGTGGATCGATTCTCTACAAATTTTCTAGTTTATTTCTACAATGTTATAATAAACATATCAAGGTCAAAACAAACAGTAAATAAATATGTAGAATCATTGAGATGTTATAATAGGCTAACCAGAAGTGCATATGGAAAGAAACAGAAATTATATAGAAAGTAAGCCGTTTTTTCTTTTACACTAGCATAACCAGCTTTCTCAAATTTCTATAAGTAATCTTAGACACCATTTCCTTCAAAAGAGAAAGCAGCTGAGGACTGGCCCTATCAATTTGAGACATACCAATCAAAAAGAGGGTGAACATAAGTGTGCTACAACTGGACATGGGACCTCAGTATGGGATTCATGCTACTCTATATCTCTACGCTAATAGATTTTTGTGGACGGCAGAGCCCTAATATTACCTCAGATTCTGTCCCATTGCCACCAGCTATGCCATAGGTATTCCCTGAAGTTGCAGCCACCTTTCAAAAAAAAAAAATAACATAGAGAAGAAAAATGAAGGGAGGTCAGAAACCTTCCCATTGCCAATCTAAGTCTCCCCATATGAAAAAAGGAAGAGCTCCTGATTTGTCGAATAGCGCTTTGATACTAAAGTTGGTGCGGGATGATGGCAGCTAGAGTTTGGAAGGTAGAAGAAAATGAAAGAATACAATTAGGAGTACAATGATTTTCATCCTAGTCCCTAACCCTTCCGGAATTGAAAATTGATCCAATAGCATGAATCAAGATTCAAATTCCATGAACAGAAAAAGTAAATTAATTTTATTCTTATAGCCTCCTAGTATGTAGTCACGATCTATAAATAGAAAAAATCCCCAATACCACAACTCTAATTTGGAGAAATAGAATTAAACAAAATCTAATTCAAAATAAAATCTCTAAATTCAAGCTAAGCCAATCTAATTTGGCAAAACAGATTGGTAAAGACACTTATGGAGCGCATTATGGTCGGGTTCATCAAAGATGCACCAAGCTAATTTAGTACTCTCTATTTGGTTAGATTAAGTAGTCTAAGGTTTTGCGAAATTAGGGGTAGGCAGTCACGTAGATCAGTACAGAAGATGTCAAAATACTCACTAAGAAGAGAAGTAACTTCAACTAGATGCTCAAAGGTGGACTTTCCTTAACCTCATGAATTGTGTTTGCCAAAACACAACTATTCTCATTAATCTCTTCTTTAGTATTCGTGCTCCAATTAGATGCAAACATTTGCTTTCACAGCTTGCTAAAGAGTTACGTTCTTTTTAGGAGTAGGCCTCAGTAAGGATGGATCAACTACTATTTTCTTATTTTGATATGTGAAAGAACACTTGTTTGTATAATCAAACAAAGCTACATCACACTATACTTTATCATGATGTGTATCAAACTGTACAAAATAAAGCAATACTATTTAACCTCAATGGTGGTAAAATTTACCCAAAATACTTTGTAAGGATTTGGGTGATCTACAAGTCAGCCTAACAAGAGACACCATCTTAGTGAAAATTACGTTAATACAACTTCTATTATTAATAATTATTTTACATATCTTTTCTCTAACATAGATAAAAGTATTAAAAATAGATATTCTACGCAATCACTCTCTTTAGGTTGTGTTAGAACACACCTAAAACCCCTAAGCGAATATTATGTTGGTCGGTTTCAATCTCACCATCAGTACATCCTACCTCTTTGTTGTTATAACCCTCATATTCATTATCCATAGTACGGTTAGCTCCATACATAGACTCTGACTCATCCTTAGGTGTAGAGTATCCTTAATAGATTTATCCTAAAAGACATTCTGAAATCACGTGGCCAATTCCCTGATACTTATAACATCATATGGAATGACTAGTATTCCGGCACAACAACTCGGCTATATTGGCCTTTCCATTATCTTTCCTTGTTAATAGGGGTCGAATTGTAGGGAAAGCAGAATTATTATATTTCACAAAAAGAGCAACATAGAAATTGGCATGGGCTAGAGGCTTGTGGCATCTAAAAAACACTCATAATATTAAGCTATCTAATAAGACTCCTCAAGAGTAGTAGCCTGACGCAGATATAGCTCATGTATTATATTCTCTTAGACCAGCAAAGAATCTGGATAAAGACCATAATGAGAACCTCAATTCACATTGTTTAAGGTATTCAAAAATTTGGTAATATATTCCAATGTAGTCTTTAAAACTTGGGACAATCATTGCTACTAATTTAAAAGACAATTAAAACATGTAGGGGAAACATACCCAAGATTACATTGAGTTCACCCCAAGTTGCAATAGTGCTTTGACGGTGACGGAGGTTCTTTACATTATTAATATCAAGCTTAGCTTCCATCTTAAGCTTCAACTTTGAGAATATAACTTTCGTACATCTTTTGACATATCACTTAAAATAATGGTTCATGTCATTTTCCTAATTAAGGTATACCTTCAAGTCTAGCTTTCCCTCAAAATTGGGGACTCTATTTTTACACTGCTCAATATGCCCTCATCAAAATCCCTAAGACCATGATCGAGAAATAGAAGTGCAGTATGATGAGAGGGAAGTCTTCTATCCTCTTCATTACGCTTATGTCGATCAACCTCAACCTCTAGAGCTAAGGGATGTCTCTCATCTAAATGAATAATTCTCTTAATTAGGTTATCAAAATTACCTATTAGACTGATTAATTAATCCATCAACTCAAAATTCATGCTCGATAATAGAGATGAACTAGACAAGGTAAAATGCAAAAAAAAAAAAATTATATCAAACTTATGTATGATGCTCAATAACTATTTTAGCTGATAAGAAGAGATGCAATTTGAGGCCAGTAAGTCAAACTTTGCAAATTTCCATAGAAGATAACCAGAATATTCTAGAGCTAGATATGCAATAATCCAGAGATAAAAGCTAGTAAACATTAAAATGTCCAAATCAAAATAAAATCACAAGGTAAAGAAAAATAATCTGCTAGATTAGAGACATCTAAACTTCTAAAAATCGTAGATTCAGGGAATGAAGTCAAAAGGATTCTCACAAAAATATTTATAGTAGTAATTTTGCTCAATAAAATGTAAGGGTTACAAATGTAAGCAATCAAATGATTCCAGAGAAACAGATAGTCCTCCATTTGAGCACGAAAAATATTTGCAGTGTATAAAGATGTGGGTGTGAACACAAAGAGGCCATATGTGACTGTGGGGATGCAAAGCAAGGGGTAGATGTAGAGCGGGGTCAAGCATGGAAGGGATGTGAGCAAGAGTGGCGTGCTAAGGTGCAAGGCTGTAATCTCGCCTAAGTGCAGAAGAGGTGAGGCAGCGTGAGAGGGCAGGTAGGTGAAGCAGGTTTGTTATGGGCTGTAGCATGACAAGCTAGGGTGACTTTGGCATGGGCTACAGTGTGTGAGACACAAGTAGTGGGAGGTGAGGAAGGCTAGCAGAAGGACTTCATGGGCAGAGCTCACTCACTAACGCTAGCACGACCTTGCCTGCTCCCGAGGGCAGGGTAGGTGGACCGTGCTGGTGTAATGCATGGAGTGAATTGTGCGGGGAGGTTTGCGTGGGCCTGGGTTAGCTCACAAGGATCTAGCTTACTGTGCCTGTGCAAGCATGGATTGGAACTGTAACCGCGTTAAGGGTATAGCACCGAGAAGGCATAGCGCTCCAATGGGCGATCACGATGAGATTCGATGGTAATACGGAGTCAGAGGTGGAACCTCACGAGATGAATGCAACAGAACAGAGGCGGATGTAGATCCCGACTCTAGTACCACAATTAATGCAGGACAATACTCTAACACCAAAGTTGATGCGAAATGATGACAACAATTGTTGGAAGATAGAATAAAGTGAAAGAAGAAAATTGAGTGTTCAGGATTTTCACCTTAGGACATAGCTCTTTCTTTTCGAAATTTAAAATCAATCTAATTTCATAATTAAATATTCAAATTCCATAAACCAAAATAGCAAATTATTTTTGTTCATAAAACCTCCTAGTATGTATTAACTGCAGATCTATAAATAAAAAATCGCTACCACAACAACTCATAAATAAAACAATTGCTACCATAACTCAAATTTGGAGAAGTGAGACTAAACAAAACCTAATTTTAAAATTACATAAAATTTAATTCAAAATAAAATCCCTAAATTCAGGCTAAGCCAATCTAATGCATAAAACTTCCCAAATTCAAACTAATTAACTTAGTTAAATGAACTCTACTACTCATGAATTAACCCAACTAGACTAATGGCTAACTAAATATGGCTAAGTTCAACTAAATAGGAAGTACTGAATCAGTTTTGATGCATATCTGACAAATCCGATCATAACGGGCTCCATAAGTATCCGCACCAACTCCCCCAAGGTTGGTTAATGTAGCCCATGCACTTGCACCAACAACAAAGATGCCTAACTACAGATAATTCGCATGTAAACAAAAAAAAGGGAGAAAATGACCTAGGCTATATTGTTTTGTTTTAGTGTATCAAACTCTCATTCTCAACTTAAAAAAAAAACTCTCGCTCTCTGCTCCCAGGCCTAAGAATTAAGTCTCAATCGCAAGAATACTGCATGGCACATGATGGAATTGCACAGGCTAGGAACCTTACTCCTGGCACAGAGCTAGAATCATGTTTGCTAATCACATAAAACAAAATAAAAGAAAAAGAAAATATACACTCCTCAGAAGTAGTGGTGAGCTTTATGTCTGTCTAGTATTAGCCCGCAAAAGTAGTGACAACTTTAATTTCTATTTGATATTTAGCCTTAAAGCCTCAGCTTTAGTTATGCTTCAAGTGCAAGCCCCAATATTAAGGCTTAGTTAAGGCTCAGCAAATTTTGGAGTTAACAAAAAAAAAAACGGTATCATAAAGAAGAGATGGTTTGAAATTGTTTCGAGTTAACCTTAGTTAAGTCTCAACATCACACTTAGTTAAGCTCAAGAAAAAAAAAGAACAAAAAAAAATCAAAAAGTTGTCCTCATCAATGCCTTTATTTAAAGAGAGCTTAATATAAGAAAGAACAAAAAATGGAAAAAAAGTTTAAAAAGACTAGGAATAAAGAAAATCAGAAACTACTAGTAAAATGCACATTGTGCAATGGCTGGTGTCTTGTCATTGCTACCCATGTATAACAAAAAACATCATTAGGCTTTTGGTGTTGGGCCTGAGAAATAAAAGGTAATAATATGGTCAATTAGGCCTAATGGCGCCACATGTCAAGGTTACAAGTAAGATCATCTCTTTAAAAAGATCACCTGGTGTTGACGAAGGACCGAATTCTGAAAATCAGTGACACGCAAAATTCCTTGTCAGAATTATGAACGCAGAAGAGCTAAGAATTACATAGAAGAGCACACTAGATGTAAGGTGGTTCAAGGATGAGTTTTCCTATGTCTACCTAAGAGCCAGAGAAAATGTTTTACTATAACTCAAAAAGGGGTTAATCCAGAGACCAAAATAAAAGAAGATTTAAGAAAGAAAAAGAATACAAATAGCTTGATCACTTAATCTTCCTCTCAATCTTTCGATCCCTTTTGCAGTAGCTCTGAAGGGGTATTTATAAGCGAGCTAAGACAACGACTTACAGATTTTAGGTTAAAATAAACTGTAACTGTCAATTCCAGGAAGACTGTTATTGGTACCAAAAAGATATGTAGATTCTTGATTTTTTGGGCCATTGGGATTAGCTGACCGGCTACAGGTGATAGGAAACCTGCTATTCCCTGTTAGCTGGAGGAGATGCTAGTGTCGCGACCGGAGTAGTGTCAAAGAAAGTGTTGACGTATCAGTTTTCCTCTTAATAAAATTTAGTTGAATAACGACGACTGGCACAGAAAAGAGCAAACATCATGGTCGATGTTTCTGTGTCGAGCTGGCATCATAGGCGATAGTTGGAATTACTGAAAAGGCATTAAACTAGACATCGTTAGGCAACTATCAAACCCAATAGTAGAAATATTGTGCACAATAGTAAGCAAAGAGAATTTAAAAAACCTTCAGAAGCCACGTGTATGACTGAGATGTAACGTCGAATCCAAGTGTAAACATTAGCCCCCCATATGAATGAGCGCGAACATTTACATGGGCCCATACATATGTCATCATGATGTGGATGAGCACATTGCCCGAGGATAGTGGGAATAAATTTAGGGCAGAACTTTGACAGTTTGTTTTCTGTTAATTTTATTTCTCTGCATTTTGCAAAGAAAAAGAGAGAGCAAGAGCGATAAAAGAATCACTGTGATGGCAGAGCGAAAGAACCGGTCTAGTTTAACATCCCTGATCAGAACAAACAAAAGCCCAAGCGGTCCTTCAATTGATCCTTCCTCCGGAGAAGAAGAGGGCTGCAACTTCGCCACCTCCGAAAAACGAACTGCCGCCAAGGCCAGAGCCAGCAAATCTGTCTCCAGTGGTTTCAGAGCAAACAATGACATCTCCACAGCTAGAAGCATGCCCTGCATCACCATCTAGGGTCACCAATATGCTAATTAAGGTCGTGGCGTTCGTTGAATCACTTGTCACAGAAAAGTAGAAAGCAATTAAAGTAGATGAGATAGTAGATCTCTTTGATTATCCTGCCAAAGAAATAGCATTAAAGACAAGAGAAAAGAAAGAGGTAAGCATCGCCCACAGGATGCCAAAAGGTCAGGTCCTTCCACCGAGAAGGATTTTACTAAAGGGGAAGGATCTAGAGCAACTGCGATTGCTAGTGGCTGGTGCACAGTGTCCTCCACATGCTGCTCCATCATCTTCGGGGGACTCCACCAAAGAGTCCCATGATATCAAGCAAGGCTTTGAGAGCTTAGCACTTATGTAGCTTGTGCTCATAGTTGCATTGGAGCTCACAATAGTTGTTAAGGTCTACCCCCAACAAGAGGTGCTGCTTTAAATCCTGAAGGGCAAATCCATCCTTGCTTGATCACCGCTGCATATACTTCATTAAGCGGCTTTGAGAAGAGATGTTCCTGCTCATAATATTGGCAAACCCTTTTGTCGCTTTCGTCGTGGTCGCCATTCTTGTGTTTCTTCAGATACTATGTTTCATCATCTCAATATTTCCTCTTCTTCCCTTCAGATTTATTGGTCTTGGAAACATTAGGTTAGCCATTCTTCACATCCTCTTCAGCCCCCTATAGTAATTATACATCGTGATGATCGAGTCGACGTCCTCCGCTTTCGCCAGCACGACAAAGAAATAGTTAGTGTAGTCCCGCAGGTTCTCATTATCACTTAGCTTAATGTTAGTAAGCACCATGTCAAAGACGACCATGCGCATTTGACCTATGAAGAAAGAGATCAATTTCTACTTCAAGTGCTTATAAGAGCAGATGTGGCCCCTAGGCATCTTGATGAACCAATTGAATGCTGCCCTTTTTAGAGTGTTGGCTAGCAAATGATACATCGTTGACCCATCAAGGCAGCGATTCTAAAAAGCAGCCTCAAACCCCTAAATATGCTTATCGGAGTCTGAGGTCCCCTTATAGACATCAAGGCAAGGAGGCTTGAAGTCCTCAGGGACTCGCGCTTGACGAATTGTATCGCAGAAGGGAGCGTTGCCACAGAGAGGGCCAAAGAAAGCATTAGGTCCATACTGGGGAGCCTTGATGCCTAAGAAGAAAGGTTCCCACTGGACAAGAAATGTGGAGAAGCTAATGGAAAGGAAGCAGGATGCGCCGCCATGGCCGCAACATAAAGAGGTTGTCAAAATGGAGTAGGAGGACAAGGTGGGAGAGGTGGAAGATGATTTGGCTGAGCCTCCTAGCAAGGGCGATGTCACCTAGAGGGTTGGCAGAGGGGGTTCTTAAAGCATGAAGAGCCCCCATTCAATCTGCGGGAGAGGAACTTGGAGAGGAGTCGCCTCAATCGATAGGAGAGCTTAAGGAGCCGCCGTAGTCAGTGGGCGAACTTGAGGAGCCACCACAACCAGAGAGAGAACTCCGTCGCAGCTGGCGGAAAAACTGAATCGATGATGGCATTAATCACCTGGGTCTACTACATGGCCATTGCTTGCTGGGCAATAAGTCTAGTGACAAGATTGGTGAGATTTGCGAGCATCTCATGCAAGTCGGTCATCTGAGTGCTTCTTGATAAAGAAGCAGACTTGACACGATGTCTGGAATTAGAGGTTGAGGCTTCATACCCAGGTGTCCTAACAGAAAGCTCTCTGGCGAGTTGAGCATTCTAGGCAAGGGAGTTGAGCTTACGTGCTCTACTTATCTTCTTTTTCTCAATTGAAGCACCAAAGAAATGTTAACGGAGAAGGACAGAGTTCTGAGAATCAGCGGCATGCAAAGTTCCCTGTTAGAATTATAAGAGTAGAAGAACTAAGAATCATACAAAAGAGCACACTAGATGTAAGGTGGCTCAGAGATGAGTTCCCCTATGTCCACCTGGGAGCAAGAGAAAAGTTTTTACTATAGCTCAAAAAGGGATTGGTCCAAAGACAAGTACATGAGAAGATTTAAGAAGGAAAAGAGTACAAACAACTTGATCACTTGATCTTTCTCTTAATTTTTCGATCCCTTTTGCAGTAGCTTTGGAGGGGGATTTATACACGAGCTAAGATGGTGGCTTGTAGATTTCAAGTTAAAACAAACTAGAACTGTAAGTTCCAGGAAGACCGTTATTGGTACCAAAAAGATGACAGATTCTTGATCGTTGGGTCATTGGGAACTAGCTAACTGGCTATAGGAGATTGAAAGCCTGCTTTTTCACGCTAGTTGGAGGAAATGGTAGCCCCATGATCGGAGCATTGTTAAAGAAAATGCTAACAAATCAGTCTTCCTCTTAACAGAATTTAGTTGAATGGCGGCGACTACAGATGAGAACAAACAACATAGTCAATGTTTCTGTGCTGAGCTAGCATCATAGAAGATAGCTAGAATTTCTGAAAAGGCATCAATGTAGATATCGTTAGGCAACTACCGAACCCAATAGTAGAAATATCGTCCATGACAGTAAGCAAAAAGAATTTGAAAGCCTTCAAATCCCACATGCAGGGCTGAGATGCAACATTGAATTCAAGTGTAAACACCTGATAAAGGCACACTTGTGCCAACGAGGTGAAATGTTAATAACCCGAGAAATTGGGTAAAATTTGCATGATGTGCTCATCAATAATTAGCCATGGCAAAACAGGTTGAAGGGTCGGGTTCAACCCAATCAAAATAGCTCAACTCAAACTCGACTCGTTTATTAAACCAGACAAAATTAATGTCCTGAACTCAACCCGATTAATAAATGGACTAGGTCAACCTGCCAACCCAATCCGTTTAGAGAACAAATGCTTATAAATGGCTAACCCGAACTCTACCCGCACAATTATGTCTAATCCAAATCCAACCCGTTTAATAAATGGGTCAAATTCATGACTTACACCCAGAATTTTGGAGTCGGGTTCGGGTCGGGTCATATATCACCGCCTTTACTGACAATATAGCATCGGAGATTTATTTGAAAAGCACTTTCAAGCAATTCCAATATTTCAAGAGCTCATAAAGATATCTTTATGAGTTACAAGTTCAAGGAACCATAAGAATCGTTGATCTTTATGAGTTACAACTTCAAGGAACCATAAGAATCGTTAATATGAGAATTGAAATAAATAGAACTCATTTAAGGAAGAAAATTAACAGCCTCAGTCATATTGGTTCTTTAGTACCCTAAAACTAAAAATTCTTCAGTTAAAACAAAAACAACATTAGTAGCTATTAAAGGAGTAATGAAGTTCTAGAAATTTGAAGCAAAAATACTTACATGCTACGACAACTTCATATTCAGAAATAAAAGAATTTGAGTACGAATAACTTTAGTCTACAGAGCAATAACAAAAGTGGAAGGAACTACCTAACTGGGAGAGAAATAGCATTACACTTGAACCATTCTTCTCCAAAGCAGTCGCAATTAAATTGAGACGAAGCACATACAGCAGTGAGAAGTGCACCTCACAGAAAAGAAGCAAACCTTGTTGAATGCTTGTGCTAACTGAATGGCTCAGCAGATAGACCAGAAAGAACATCACTGAAAAGATAATGGAAGTTTGGCATCAAAAGTTTGGTATAACTAAATAAAAAGATGGGAGAAACATTTCTTATATTTATGAAAAGTTTAGATGCAATCGACCATTTAATTTTATGAATAAACAATGTCATATGCAAGACTTCAAATTGTTAAAAAAACCAAAATTCAGTGATCCCAAGATATGATAGTTTTGGTTACCTTGGTTCTTTTTTTTTGATAATGGGTGCTTTGGTTCTATTATCCAAAGAAATGGAGATATTTATGAGTATATGACAAATTAAATTAACGCTTGGGGACCTCAGAAATTCTATGCGGTAAAAAGAGGATCATTGAGACTTGAAGGAAAATTATATAAATAAACAATTAGGCCGGCTTTATTATATGGATCAAAATGCTGCTCAGTAAAGATATCTGAAACAAAACATAAATTAATAAAATAAGAATATTATGATGGATATGTGATAAGGCTAAAAAAGACAATAAAAATGATTATATTCTGAACAATATAGTAGCATTTACTAATATAAGTTTACAAGGAATAAATTTTATGGACATATGAAATATAGAAAATAAGAGGCACCACTTAAATAAGTAAGTAAAAATTTTTGGCCAACTAATAGGCTGAAAAATGGGATAGACCAAAAGTATCTTGGTAAAAAATACTATAGATAATTTACAATCAGCACCGCAAGCTATATTCAACAGGATTAATTGGTGGATCCATGAAATAAAAAAAATGATGGATTCGTAAAGGCGACCACAAATATTTAAGATAAGGCTAGTAATGCTACTACTGATTATGTTGAAAAACAAAATTCCAAAATATATTCTTTACAGATATATGCCTTGACACAACTTTAGAGTTGAAATGGTCAGTTGGGTTCCAAACCAACAATTTAAATCTAATTGAGCTGGAATGACCTCTGAAATTTCAAGCCAAAATGAAACTAAGACAATGTAAAATTTGATTAAAATATAAGAACTTAGAATTTACTTGTTCTGTAATTCAAAAAAAAAAAAGAATTTACTTGTTCTGTAGAGGCCACTATATTATGTTTCTTGTTTATGGTTTTAAATAGAATTGGCTCCATTTTATTGGTTGGGTACAGTCTAAAGTAATTCAACAAGTACAGAGGTCTTATAGGTTAATAAAATATCAGTTATTATCGATTGGATGGCTGAAAATACATGATGGAGTTTATGGCCATGTAAGTCAAGTCAAAGTGAAGTCTCACATATAATATAACCAACCCTAGTTGATGGACGTAGATTCAAGTGTCAAAATATTATATTAGCCCTTATCTAACACAATAAATCTTTATTTGAATGCAAGCACGAGTTAAATTCAAGCTTAAAAGAACCAATTCCGATGTTCTCATGGTTTTTGTCATCAATGTTTTATGAGAATTTGTTCTCAAAGAGCAATAGTTAGCACAGGCAAGCTACAGTGCCCCAGAGAGCAAAAAAGATGATACATTTGCTAAAATACAAAATTAAACCTGGCCATATAACCTATAAGCTTAAGCTTTTAGGACCGCTAATAACCAAAGATTTAAAACATGTAATGAGAGCCAAAAGATTTCAAGTTCGAATCCTGATGACCCTAATGTTAAAAACAAAATACTTGAACTCCAGACAGCAAAGCAAAAACATTTGGGCATGAGGGGCGTGTTACAACAACAACAATAACAACCAAGCCTTTATTCCACTAAGTGGGATTAGCTAAATGGATTCTTTATTTCTATTGCACTCTATCAAATAACAAATTAATATTTAGCTTCAAGTATATAAGATTATTCTTTAGTAACACCTCTTTTATATATGGTTTTTAATAACTTGAATATTCTCCCAATACCTGTATGTAAAATGTTCCTCAACCAAGCCTTTATGGTCAAGTTTTTTTTGGTCTTTCTCTTCCTCTTGTTACATAGATAACATCTAATAATCCAACTTTTCTTACTGGAGCTTCTATTGCCTATGATTTATATATCCAAATCATTTAAGTCAACTCTCTCTGAACTTATCTTCAATTAAGGCTACTCCAATCTTTTCGTAAATACTCATTTCTCATATTGTCCTTTCGCATATACCCCCTCATCAACCGTAGCATCTTTATTTTTACGATATTTATTTTATTTATATATTTTTACTTTATAAGTCACCATTCGGCACCACATAATATTATTGGTCTTAAAACAATTTTATAAGATTTATTTTTAAGTTTAAGTGAAATTTTTCTATCACTTAATGCATTCCTTTACTTTATACATCCTACTAAGATCCTATTAATAACATCACTATCATTTTGTATTATTAATTCAGCGTATTTAAAATGCTCACTCTTTCTGATAATTTAATTACCAATTGTCATATCACTAATGCAAGTACTCATATCTTGATAAAATGTATATTCCATATATTCAGTTTTTAATTTATTAAAATAAAAATATTTAGACTCTACAATATTCCTCCATAATTCGAGTTTCGCCTTAACTCCCTCTATAGTCTTATCTACAAGAAAAATATTATTTACAAAAAGTATAAGGCATCTCCTCTTGAATGTGTCTAGTTAGGACTTCCAAAACTAATGCAAAAAATATATGAACTTAAACCTAAGCCTTGGAGTAATTCAATTATAACAGAAAATCTTTAATCACACTACCTTATGTCCGAACACAAATAACACCACTTTTATACATAGTCTTTAATAACTTGAATATAAGCAGGCCTGTCAACGGATCGGATTCAGGTCGGTAGGGCTGCTTATTGGACCGGTTCGAACCGGAACCGGTCCAGTAAGAACCGGTTCGGTCCAGAACCGGTTGAACCGGACCGGTTCTAACCGGTTCCGGGCCGCTTTTTTATAAAATGTATAGATAAATATATTTTTTAATTAATTTATCCGATTGACCCGACGAGTCACCCGACCCAATTATCTGGATCCGGACCGGACTCGGACAGGATCCAAGGCCACCAAACCGGTTCCGGACCGGATCCGGAACCGGTTGGAACCGGACCGGTTCCAGGTCCAACCGGACCTGGAACCGGCGGAACCGGACCGGAACCGGTCCGGTCCGGTAACCAGCCCTACGGGTCGGGTTGACTCCGACCCAGATCCAAATCTATATATGCCGGATCGGGTTATATATCGAATCGGGTCATAGTCGATCCATATCCTCTCGGGTTGGAAATCGAATCAGTTCGGAACTTGGGTTTTCGGATTTAATCCATTTACAAAAGTAGTTATTTTTAAGTAATTTTCATAATCAAATTTAAAACAATATTAAATTTATTGAAAAAAATAAAGAAAGAATGTTATATTTTTATGAATTAATTAAATATTTTAATATATATACATATATATTGTGAAATATAAACTGAGTACTATAAACTATAATCTACTAATAAAATCTGTGAGAATTTTTTATTAATTAATTATAGTGACACTCTTTATTTGAGCCTTCCAACAAAAAGATTATTAGCCACAATATATCCTTGTATGAACTACAAATTAGATTACATAAACGGATCGGATTTTAAACAGGTCGGGTCAATGGTGATCCATATCCGATCCATTTATTTGTAAATGGATCGGGTCAGTAAATGGGGCGGATTGACGGGTCAAAAAAAATTCATTTGGGGGTTTAATCGGATCGGATCGGGTCATGATCTGATCCATTGACAGGCCTAAATATAAGTACTGTAAATTTTTTTTAAAATTTTTCAGAATAGTTCCATTAGGACTTCATCATAAGCGTTTTCTAAATTAACAAAAACTAAATACAAATTTTCTTTTCTTTCTAAATATTTTCATTAAAACTCTCAACAAATAAATAGCTTTTATGCTAAATTTGTCTAGCATAAAACCAAACTAATTTTGTGATATTTTAATATCACAATATAATCTATGCTCGATCACGTTCTTTTAAAGTACTAGAGTATGACTCATTAATTAAATTCCTCTGTAGTTAATACAATCTTATGAATCATCTTTATTATTATAAATAGGCACCAATGCACCCTTTTCTCCATTCATTTAATATCATTTTAGTGTGTTCAAAATTATATTAAATAACTTAGTGAGCCAATAAAACTCCTATTTCTCATAGTTTTAAGCATCTATTGGAATATCATCTAGTTTTACTGCTTTCTACACACTGTCTTCTTTAAAGTCTCAAATTTCTTCTTTGAAATACACTAGATATAAGAGCAAATTTTATTTTATTTTTTGGATGCTAAATTCAATAAGATCAACTGGATTATCACAACCGTCATTAAAAAGCTTTTCAAAGTAATTCATTCATTTATGTCGAATCTCTTCTTTCTTAAAAATATTTTTTGATCCCAATCTTTAATGCAATTTACTTTAGTCAAATCATCAGTGTTCTTACCTATTGCCTTAGCAAGCTTATATATGTACTTCTCTCCTTTTCTAGTGTTCACTTTTCTATACAAATTCTCAAAAATTATATTTTTTGCATTCTCAAAAGCTAGTTTATACTTCCCTATATTCTCTTTATTTTTGTATTTATACTAATCTCTGCAACAAACTTTTTTCTTTAATTTTTTCTCATACATCTTCTTTTCACTATCAAGAATCTTTATTGTTTGAAATTTTTCATTTAGATTCTTCTACATATTTTTTGCAACTTAAATAATGCAGTTAACAATCGTCAACTATATAAAATCAACTTCTCCGTTAATGTCCAACTACTTATGTTCTAGAACCCTCTTTTTAAATAAATTTTTATTCTCACTCTTTATATTCCACCATTAAGTCTGAGATTACTATTTTGGTTTACTATTAGTTTTTCAATTCTCTATCTTAAAATCTAAGACTATTAATAAATGTTCGTTAGTCAAGGTTTCACTTGAAATGACTTTATAATCTTTATAGTCCAAATGATCTATTTTTTTATAAAAAATGATCAATCTGTATTCTTGAAAATCTATTCTTATAAGTGATAATATACTCTCTAAAATAGTTTACCCTCCAAAGTCATAACCACTATGAATGTTATTAAATCTCTCGACAATGCTTCCCACATGTCTATTTAGATCACTTCTAATAAATATTTTCTCCATTTGAGATATCTCTTGAATTAATTCTTATAAATATAAATTATTCCAAAATAATTCATTTATACTAGCATTCAAATTTATTTAGGGGTATAAACACTTACAATATTAATAATCATCATATTGATAATAAATTTTAAAGCTATAATTCTATTTCTCTCCTCCTTAACTTTTACTATATGATCCTTCAAACTCTTGTTGAGAATTATACCTACTCTATTCCCTGTCTTACTCTTACCCGAGTACCAAAGTTTAAATCCTAACAAATCAACTTCTTTGACTTTCTCCCTTCATTTCTTGAAGACACAAAATATGAATCCTTTTATGAACTATAATATCACTAACTCTATTAACTTGTCTGCCAGAATGTCTACATTTTACGTCTCTAATCTAATCCTAGTGACATGGGCTATATTCATTACCCGCATCCGACTATGATGTCGGAACTCTTGCTCACTTATCACCACACCCGGGCATCAATGAAGTAGCTCTTACAGACTTTTCACTATATTTAAGTAATATAACACGTCATTTTCAAGGAACGCACTAGGTTTAGTACAGTTTTTTAAAGAATTTTTCATGCTTCTTTAGCAAATTTTGCGCTGAGTGTCGAATACCTAATGCAACCCCTTGCACATTCAGGACTTGGAACCAGGCAACAGCAGGTTGCATGAAGGGCATGCAAGAATATAAAAATATTTCTAAGCTATAATCTACGAGCTTAAGCTTTTAGGTTAATTGGTAATCAGAGATTTAAACAACATTGTTAGTGAAGATTAACGATTTTAGCTATACTTACATTTGTTCTTAATGTTTATTTGTGGAAATTACATCATAAATGAGCTTAATCTAATGCCAAGTGTGAAATTTTTATTAACTAGTTAACCTAAAAGCTTAAGCTTGTATGCTATGATCCGGATATAATTTTATATACTTAATCACCATCTCACTCGCAAGGAAATTTGGCGGTCTAAAATATTTTCAATCCATAGTAGGTCATTTTAATAGAATGCTATAAATAACCGAGAAAGGCTAAGCACCGAAATTAAGACCTATGGTCCTAATGTTATTTGACTAAAAGCTCATGCTTGAGGGTTATGGTGCAAAAATTATCATATTCTCAAACCAAAAACATAAGAAATGCTAGACATATGGACTCAAAAATTTCAAGATTAGGAAATATAACACGCCACTATTTTCATGTGTTACCTCAAGCTTGGCAATCACACAAAACACTTCACAGAGGTATCTTTCTATAAGAAATGTTCGAAGAGCACGTGGGCACCAGCTTATAAGCCATCATTTTATAACATGAAAAAACAACTCAGTGCCCACATTGCTCCCAGTAAAAATTAGCACTGCATGCCACCCTATATCGTGCTATGTTAAACTTGAATGGTCAGTTGGGTCGATCATGTCAAGAAGATAGACTAAAGAGCTTCCTTTTTGTTCTCCTTTTAGCAATGTTTTGCAAGAAAACAACAACAAACAACAACAACCAAGCCTTAATCCCACTAGGTGGGGTCGGCTACATGAATCCTTTGTTTCCATTGCGCTCTATCAGTTACCAAATTTATCTAAGTTTAAGTAACTAAGATCACTCCTTATAGTTTCTTGCCATGTCTTCTTTGGTCTCCCTCTTCCTCTTTGTACATGGGCAAAATCCAGTAACTCAATTTTTCTAACTGGAGCTTCAATTGGCCTGCGATTTAGATGTCCAAACCATTGAAACCGACTTTCTCTAAGTTTATCCTCAATTGGTGCAACACCAACTTTCTTTCGGATATACTCATTTCTCATTCTATCCTTTCGTGTATATCTACACATCCACCTTAACATCCTCATTTCTGCAACATTTATTTTGTTTGTATGTTTCTTCTTTGCAGGCCAGCATTCAGCACCATATAT